>CAKOGF010000412.1:0-10710 GCA_933228935.1 Pemphredon lugubris
GTCATTTTTTAAGAACAGGAATGGTCAGCAGAAATGCTGCTGAAAATAGACTGCTGATTGAGCTTATTGATCAGGAGTGGTTTTCAGAAAAGGTTTCTTCTTTCAATTAGAATTAGAGTCAATTATAGTTGATAATACTACTGCCATCAATATAAGCCTTTGGCTCATAAGCCATTCTCAAGATTTTAAACTGCCCCTAATCAGGCTATTTAAAATTCTCTTATTGGAAGACAGAGATTTTTTCAAGCTTGTAATTGAGCAGGTCAAATATTATATATATTTGTCTTGGCTTAAAAACCCAGTGAGCTGCACAGCAGTTGGGCTGGTTGCTAATTCAACATGTGAATTATGGGATTCTTTGGACCTATTAGCCCATCCCCATCTGGTTGGCTAGTATGTGCACTTCTTATTAAAGTTGTCATTTCAGTATTAATCCTGAAACTTTCTTATCACAAAATTTCAATGAAACATCCTCACCAAGCTCAGAAGTAAGTGATCAAGGACCTTATTAAACTAAAATACTATGTTTAATTGATTATTTACTATCCATATATAGTAAAATTCAATTAGTCATTTATACAATAAAAAGTAGTATACTTAGTCTTTATTTGAAAAAAGTTTAATTAAAGTATATGAGCACACTACGGTTAAGATGGTTATAATATGCCTTTTTAAAGAACTATATGACTATATTGAATTGATTTAAAGGGGAGTAAGAGTCTATGGAGAGAAAATGGGGTGGGATATTTGGTAAAGCGGCTGGGAAATTTTAAAAAATTTGCAGCTGGCAATTAGTAGGGGATGTGGGGGAAAGGAGGGGGGAGGTGGTGAGGTCTAGAGTGGCAAAGGAGGGGTTGGTTGAAGTGGACCTTGTGCTTTGGGGTGCAGTTCCTGAGTTTGCTGGCCATGTTGAGAGAGGACATTGACGAGAATTGCTCAAGGCTATTGTTAGAGGGTTTGGGGGAGGAAAGGCGGTGAGGGTTGAATTCGTGACCACGGAAGTCGTCGTTGGCACGGTAGTGGATCAGGACAGGGCTCTTGAGGAGGTTGTTCTTGTTAAGGGCCTCAGAAAACGCAGCCTCGTTCTTGGCCACACGCGGCTGCTCCCGCAAGTTTTTGCAGGATGGAAGGATTTCCAGGTGGGGGGTGCTGGAAAATGTTGTTCCGAGACGTGTAATAATATTGCTGCGGCCCATCCCGGAATGGAGGCTTCAGATTTATTCCTTACCGTGCTGTGGATGCCACTCTTGGAGCTAGTTAGGTGTTGGCCATGAACTTGGCTTTGGCGGCCCACAACAAACCTCAGGCTTCGGAAAATCTCACCAAACACTCCGCGAATATCCAAAGCATGAGCCAAGCTCCTCACAAGGGGCGTTGAGGTGAGTTCCCAGCATTGCATCCGCTGGTAACCAAGGAACAAATAGAATATCAGGGACAAGGCCAGGAGCTCGACATTTCCAATCAGGCACAGCAACTTTGTTGCCAGCGACTCTTTGCTCCTATTTATGTTAGCATGAATAAGCAAAAATTTAACGTACATTGTGTGTCCATCGACTATTATACCTAATTAAAAGCTTAGTATATTACAATATATTTTGGATAAATTATCAGATCCGCATTCAAAATCGTAGTTTAAGTTACCTGACTCAACAAGGATATCCACCAAAATATGCTGATAGATGGGCAGGAATAGCAACTGCGCTTTTTAGTAAAAGGTAATGTTTATGGCTTACAGCTAATATGGTTAGCACTCTCAGCAGGCCAAGGTCCTCCTTGAGATCGGATTGTGCAGTGTAGTAAAAATTCACAATGGCAAATATTGCTAAGTTGCACGATAGCAGTAGTGCAATGTGAATGTAAGCCTGGGGGTAGAGCTTAAACGCGAGATGGTGCGGACAATGAATATGCACTTCTTGAAGGAAGGCAGCGAGGATCGCAGTGAGGGGGAGGATGATAGCGCATTGATGGACGGCCAGCCGGACAAGGGGGAGATGCTTGTGGTGGCCTGGCCGGAACCAAATCCAGTGCAGGGGGAAGATTATTCTCCTTGGCTTACGGAAACGAAATGCCTCTTTAATTTCATCCCCTTCCCTCCCCACGACACCCATCATCAAGCGAAGCAGATCTACAACCGCTATCCCGACGCACAGAAGGAGGGGCACCGCCATGTACGTCTGCTGTTTACTAAACTTGAAGCTAACTGCGGATATAATAGCAGCCAATGGCACTAGCAGTAGTAGCCGCACCAGATATCGCTGATGTTCAGGCTTCACTATTAGCGGATGAAGCAGTATGCTTTACCTGTGAGTAGTGCTTCAGATGGCCACCGGCAAGGCTGAGGACCACCAAGGACGCCAGCGCCCCGGAAAGGGTTGTGACTGCTTGTCCAATCATAAGGACTAATATTTAGTCTCAATCAGCAAGAGTATTACCTGTCGCTTCTTTGGTCTCGCCCACCAAGGGCACGTATGAGGTATCTCCCGTAAACTTCTCGAAGCATGTCGCCATTTGCAATGATGACCAATAGCTTAAGCTGCAATAACTGAATCTCGCGCCTGGTGTTGCCTTGGACCTGTTTGTCCAGTGTTAGATCACCTTGGAGATCCTCAGCGCTGCCTTCATACTCACCTTTCTAAAACAACATCACCCCCAACCGAAATGTTTTCAAACAAGCAGCTCAAACAAGCACACATGTCACCAACCGCCAGAAGAGTAAGCGCAGCGAATAGCCCATTAGGCCTCGGATGCATAACTTCGTGATCGCTGTTTACGGCAATTAGAATGTCACTCCAGTTTCATGATGGGTCCAATTTCTACCCCCACTATGCAACTCTAGCTTCTATTAACAGCATCTATGAATAACCCTATTGGCGTTTATTCTATTCCCAGTCATAAAGCCCTCTTCAGTATCTTTTTCATTTGGAAATCTCAAGTAAGGTTAGAAAAGACACAGTTTTTATAGTAAAACCCATTATAGATTTAAATTAGAACTTTATTCCTTCCCAAGCCAAGTAAATCCGACTTTTTTCTGATGAATCATGCTAACAAATCGTTTCGCCTTTTGAACCATGCCTAACAAATTGGATCAGTTTCTGGATCAGTTTCTGGATCAGTTTCCACTTTTTACAAAAATAAATGCTAAACCAAGCAGATGAGATTGAAACCGTGGTGCGTTACTTACAACCAACATCAACGTGGAAGAAAAATTTGACAATATACACTATTGTCTTGTGTTGAATCTATTATTTTGTTCAGGAACATTGCTAAATCAAGACGTACATTTTAATTCATAAGATGATATTAATCTTTTTCTAGGATATCATATCCAAATAGCAACTCGGAGTTTGAGGACTTTTGATTTAAGGTAATTGTATGGATGAATTTGCTGACGTGGTTTTTAATTCGAATCAAGGCTATATTTGGTTAGGTTCTCAATGATCAGGTATAAATCTATTAACTTTAATTAGAGTAGACAGCGGTAGGAATGGCGAGTGAGAATACCCAAAGGACAGCTGAGGGTTTTAGAACAGCCTGATGCTGAGGCTGCCATCGATCATTGGTGCTTTTTGGGCTTCACCGTTCCCGGTGCCGGTGCCACCTAATTCGTTGGCGTTTGCATTCTTGTTCTCGTTGGCAACGGTCACTGGGATGTAGTTGTTTAGAATGATGGGCTGGCTCTGACTCTGGCGGGTGCGGAAGCGGCGGGACGAATAGTAGCTATCGTACTTTGGGTACTGCTCGTACTGAGCGTAAGGGGCAGCCAAAGTAGAATCCAAGGCCAGAGCAGACACGATTGCGTAGGAAGAGAACTGCATTTTTGTGAAGTAAGTTGTAGGAAGCTTAGTACTTATACTTGGATTTGGTTTGATTCCCATCCCATGAGTTTGATTTTCACTTCTATTCACTTGGTTTACAACTTATTCCACTCGCCTCGAAGCCTATCTTCGCCGTGAAAATCAATCCCCCCATCGGCAATGAGAAAACATTGTTTCAAACTTCAAAATCACAATATCAACAAAACAACCTCCAAGCTTCCAGTCTATACCTCAAACCTGTCCCCCAATCAATCTTTTTAACTTTGATACAACTATTTGCATTCACTCAATCAACCCAAATCCTTCACTATAGATTGTCATCATATCTGTTACCAAATCTATACTTTTAATATAAATGTTAAATGAGCTCAACCCATCTCTAGTTCTAGATTTCCATTTAAACTCTAAAACTTCTTGACACCAGACTTTAATATACATATGGTATCATGGCACTGATCTGCAAATCCAATTTACCAATATAATATATCCAAAATTTAGAAAGTAGAGCATAAAGTCTATTCTATTCCACGCTCCAGTTGCCAGCAGAGGACTAGTAGCTTACCCTCACTTTAGCAGGATGAAATGCTTATCATCAAAGACAACCACTTTAAGTTTTACCAAGTGGCAATGAGGCAATCTACGGAGAAAAAGCAAAAAAGTAAATGCAAGAAGAATACTTTTATTGAATAACTAGCTTGGCTTTTTAAGCTAAGGTTATTATGGCTTGATCTAAATCATGTTTAAGAATCAAGTATGTTTGATAAGATAGAGTGACTGACTATAAAATAAAAGAACTACTGATTTAGCAAGGGGAAGAAAAGAATCATCGGAATAGAAATAAGGGGGCTTAAATTCACTCTCTTGATACAAGTATATATTCTGGCTATGAATACTCAACTATCTTAAGACTAGTGAGAATAATGGCACAAGTTCTCTAATTTTTTAGCTCACAAAACCTATATAAAATTCAGATAGATTAAATATTGGTATCTATTTCATTGTGCTCATCTACTTACTTATAAACATTTTTTCTTTGCCACTTTTTTCAACTACTATATCATATTATATTACACTCTCAGAGATTTATTTCATCAAGAACTAACTCTACTGTTGCAGCATCTTCAATTACTCACTCCTGGGAAAATAATTCTTCAAGCTTTGTTAGTTTGATTAATATGGCCAGATTCTATTGCAAATCCTGATTGCACACAGAATCTTCTAAAATTGATACCAGGACAAAGCCTTCTCTTAAAACATGTGACTGGCCTGATCTACATAAACAACATGATGCAATAACAATGTTGCAACTGAACTGGTTATAGTTTAGTAGGGTGCTGAGAAAGACAACAGTCCAAAGAAAGGGACAGAGAATGAGAATGTCACGATAAGTTCCATAATGCCGGGTATTAGCCGCCCAAAGCGTAAAGAGCGTCAATTTGGGAAACCGTTAAGTAAATTAACGAGTTCTGAAGATCTAAATAACACAGTGGATCGGAAATGGGTCACAGCTGCATCTGTACGTCATCAGAAAATCCCTGTCCCTCTTGCTCTGACACTGATAAATCGACGTAATCTAAGAATCACTAGATATCGGTTGATTAATCAGAATGGGCATCAGAAGTTAATCACTTTGAGTCTCCTTTCTTACTGGTCCAAGTACTCTCTGGAATGAAAAAAAAGGACTGGAAGGAGTAGACTCAAGTGAAAATTGCTGAGTCAAAAGGAAATTGGTATATATACGAAAATTATTCACAATCAACTCTTAAGAGTTGAGTCCTCTATATTCAATAAAACCAATCTTCATTCTAAGTAAAAACATGACTATTATTTTAGGGTTGCTACGGTATATTCCGTATAACCTTATAATCAACAGGATTATCACTGGTAGATGGGGCCCCGCCGCGAATTCCGCCCCGTCCGCGCCCCCGGTACCGTCGATCGAAACCCCCGACGTTCGCGCCTTTGTCGCTGAAATGAACGCAGTTCCGGTTCCGTCTTCCCAATGCCCGGAGCTCTACCCAGAGGATACTCTAATCACTTCCCAAATGATTTATTTATCCCTACTCTGGTTGGTCTTGTTCATTCTACTCAATCCTGGTATTATTCTAGGAAATTTTACTAAGAGATATCTTAAGTTGAGATGGTGGTTAATTCTGAATTCCTTGTGGATTTGGGTGTTTATCCCTCATCACCTTGAAACAACTTCTTATAATCCCTCAATTTCCGTCACATTACTCAACTCTTCTACGTCTGAGTTTTTGGAAGCAGTAAGTAATGAGATTCTGTTTCTCTTCTCCTGCACCGCGGAAATTCCCGCTTTAACTATGTTTATCTGTATGAGTTCATTTTTGAGCCTTCAGTTTGGCATATTTTTTAATTTGTGGTTTCCTTCTTCGGTTGTGGTGGTTGATCCTAGTCCCCCTGCTTCCCTTTTCCGGCGCGCTATGTTTTTATGGCGTCCGGATTATTACCCCGCTCCTCCCACCGATGAGATCTCTCGCGAAGTTACATCGGCTCTGTCATTCTTTTCTGGGTCCTCTCTCAGTCACAAATCCCAAGTCTACCACGTGATGACAAAGGTCTCTGAGGACGCCCGTGAATGGTTGCTTTCGGCAGTTGGGCGAAATCCTCGCGTGTTAACGGAAAGCTCCTCGCTCTCCCTTTTGTTAAGCTCGTCATGTGTACGGCTGGAAGAGGTGAAAATATACCGAAAGCTATATTCCTTTCGCCAAGGCTCCGATTCCTTGACGGTGTTTCTACCTAAATATTTAGCATATTGCCAAACTATTGATGTACCTGAAGTAAACAAGCTCTCAGCGTTGTGGTTAGCAGTTGACCGAACTGCACAAGAGTTAGCAGTTTGGGATTCCCCGTTAACCACAACTGAGGCCCTGGTAAGCAAGATCCTCACATATGTCTCACCTCCTTTTACCACTAAAACTGGGCTCTTGCCTTTGGCTTCCGATTGTGTCTCTGGTACTTGGGTTCCCCAGTCTAGCCCTGCATTGTCTCAGGTATCAGTGGGAAACAATCGTGAAGTTTGCTTGTCCAGTCAGTCCCGTTTGACCGCCAAAAAGGCTTCTCCAGAGAACTCGCTAGCCATGATGCAACATGAGATTCCTGCAGCAGTTGTGGTCCCCGAGCTCGGCGACCTCCCTCTAGTTCCTATCAATCGTGATCGTCCTGTCTTGCCAGCTGCTGTACAAGAGATGATTGAACACTATTTCCAAGAACATCCTGCTACCCTTGCGGTGGTGAACTCTGCCAAACGGAACTCTGCTCCTGTTGAGGAAGCTCCTCTTGTAGCAAATAAACCCTCTTCAGGATATTTCTTGTTTTATGGTAGTATCGATAATGGCCAGTCAATCTTCCGTCCGGCAATTCTCATGGACACTGGTGCATCCGAAAACTTCATGAGCGTGGAAACTGCTGACCTTCTTCAGTTGAAATATCACCCTGGCTTACGTGTTAAAGGAGGGAATTGTCAAACTTTTCCTTCCTTTCAACTTGAGCAGCCGGTGACCTTCACAGTAGCCGGACAGTCTTTTACCGTCAGATTTTCAATCTGTACAACGCTCATGTATCCTATCATCCTTGGTGTTGGTTGGTGGCGAGAGCACAATGTGTCCACTCTTCTGAAAGAGAATGTGCTTCAAGTGGACCATCCCTCGGGTATCACTATTCACATCCCCCTTTTAGAGATATCAGAATCTGAAAAGTTCACAAAGACTATCCAAGCTGTTCCCATTCCTCCCCAGTTAAGTTCAGATTTACCTGGTTGTCTCCAGCCTTGGAGAGAAGCTTTTGATGCCTCTAGAGGGGAGTGTCTCCCTAAGCATTCTCAGTTTGATTTTGATTTCAAAGTCACAGTAGACCTTATCCGCATAGCATCTCCTATCTATCCATTGACCTTAAAGGAGGATGCTTGTTTGGAAGAATGGACTAGGGATATGCTCGCAAAAGGGCACATTTTTAAGAAGGCCTCCTCTATTTGCTCGCCTCTGCTGTTTGTTCAAAAGGCCGACGGTACTTTACGGCCTTGCGTTGATTACGGGAATCTGAACAATATTACCATTCCTGACCCATATCCCCTTCCCCTAGAAGCCCAGATCTCACGTTGTGTAGAAAAGGCAAAGGTCTTCTCAAAGCTTGACCTCTTGAATGCCTTCAATCAAGTGAGAATAGCTGAGGGAATGGAGTGGTTAACTGCATTTCGAACCAAGAAAGGCATCTTTCAGTTTAGGGTCATGCCATTTGGCCTAAAGAATGCTCCTGCCTTCTTCCAACGCCTAATCGACTCCGTCTTGGGTGACCTGTTGGGCGTGTGTGCCATTGCCTATATGGATGACATTCTTGTCTTTTCCCCAGATGAGGAATCACATAAAGCTCACTTGTCTGCTGTAGTTGAACGTATCCTCAAAGCAAACCTGATCATTAAACGGAGCAAGTGTGAGTTCTTCAAACGTAAGGTTACCTTCTTAGGTAATATTATCTTTGAGGATGGACACACAATTGCTCCAGACAAAGAGGAAGCAGTCAGAGATTATGCCACCCCAGTAACAGTTTCCCAGCTTCAAAGCTTCCTTGGGACTTGTACTTTCCTAAAGAAGTTCACCCCACACTTATCTGAAGTAGCAGCTCCTTTGTACTCGGCCAGTGGGAAAACCACCCTGGTTTGGACCTCAGAGTGTGCCAGCGCATTTTTAGCAGTCAAGTCTTTATTATTATCCTCTCCAGTCTTGCGACACGTTGATCCAGATCTACCATTTGTAGTCTCAACAGATGCATCCAAATACGCGGTAGCTGGAATTTTACTCCAAACTGGCAAGGATGAAGTTGAACGGCCGGTAGGATACTTTTCCAGGAAGATGGAGTCCCGGGAACGGAACTACATGATATACGACAAGGAATTACTAGCAGTAGTGGAATCCTTGAAACACTGGCACCACCATCTAATGTCCGCTCGACACCCCTTTATTGTCAGAACAGACCACAAAGCATTACTGTATTACCGACAACCAAGAGTATTATCAGGTCGACAATCAAGATGGCATGGTGAATTGGCTCGATACAAGTTCAGATACGAGTTCATTAAGGGCATAGACAACCATCTTGCGGATGCTCTGAGTCGAAACCCCTCCCATCTCCCCAATGCTGGTTTAGATGTCGAGTTTAATACTCATACTGTCATCCCAGATGAGGCAGTCATGCCATTTGTAGCAGAAACTGTTGTCTCCTTAGCTACTATGTCGGTTGCAGAGCATACAGACTTGGACCTCTACTCCAAAGCAAAATTTTTGCAAGCCTTGTCAAAAAGTTATGAAAGATTGTTAGAACTAGCTTGTGAAGATCCAGTAGGCCAACCTCAAGGGTACCATAAAATAGGTTCCGTGCTATACCATCAAGGGCGGTTATGGGTACCAGAAGGAACCATCAGAGACGAAATCATGGAAGCCCATCACAACAGCCCTACCGCTGGCCATCCTGGAAAAAATAAGACAATTGAGCTAATCCGACGCCAATTTTCCTGGAAGGGATTAACAGTGCAAGTAGCAGCCTACGTTCGGGATTGCTTAGTTTGTATCCGCTCTAAGGCAAGCAGGAACAAAACAACAGGTTTGTTGGTTCCCCTTCAACCGGCTGCTGGACCGTGGACGTCAGTGTCTGTGGACTTCATAGGTGAACTCCCCGATTCCAATGGGTTCAATGCTGTCATGGTAGTAGTAGATCGTTTCACAAAAATGGCGCATTTCATCCCCTGTTCAACTACCATTACCTCAGTAGAAACAGCAAGGTTGTTTGTGGACCGGATATTTTCACTGCATGGCATCCCTATGGAAATTGTAAGTGACCGAGGTCCGCAGTTCATTGCGCAATTTTGGGAAGCATTTACTGGGATACTAGGGATTAAGCTCTGCCGCTCAACGGCTTTCCATCCCCAGTCTGATGGACAAACGGAGAGGGTAAACCAAAGTTTAGAGGTCTACCTACGTTGCTACACAAATGCAAGTCAGGATAACTGGAGTTCCAACCTACCTATGGCTGAGTTTACATACAACAACGCCCCTCACACCTCAACCCAGGTATCTCCATTCTATGCTAATGTAGGCTATAACCCCTCTTCCAACATGGGTCCTAGACTAATAAGTAACGTGGAGGCCGCAACTGATCAAGCGGCTGCACTTAAGCAGGTCCATCAGGAGCTCCAATCCACCCTCGCCGCTGCCGTGACAACTTACAAGGAATATGCAGATCGGAAACGTCAAGCAGGTCCAACTTATCGTCCTGGTGACCTAGTGATGGTTGACTCCCGTAACATGAAGTTAAAAGTTCCCTGCCGAAAGTTAGGACCCAAGCGTGTAGGTCCCTTCAAAGTTGAACGACAGATTGGTCCTTCTGCCTACCGTCTGCTCCTGCCACCAGCTTTTAAAATCTTCCACACCTTCCACGAATGCTTACTCACTCCATACCTTGGTAAAGAAGAAATCCCTACCCAACCAATTGTGGTAGAAGGTGAACCTGAGTATGAGTTACAATGCATTTTAGCATCCCGAAGAAATCGACGAAGACTTGAATATCTTGTGTCTTGGAAAGGATACCCAGAATCAGAGAATTCGTGGGTCCCCCATTATGATTGTGTAAACGCTCCTGATCTCATTCGAGAATTTTATTCTCGTTTTCCTGACGCTGTCGGTCACCCCCCTGCAACCTTGGCCGCTATGAAACTCCCACCTGCCCACAAAAACTTCTCTCTCTCCCACCTTCCTGACGGTGGTTTGATTCCCCAGCCTAAAGCAGAGGGTAATGTCACGATAAGTTCCATAATGCCGGGTATTAGCCGCCCAAAGCGTAAAGAGCGTCAATTTGGGAAACCGTTAAGTAAATTAACGAGTTC
>CAKOGF010000413.1:0-10695 GCA_933228935.1 Pemphredon lugubris
CCTTTACTTCCTGAACACCTTCAACACATTAGGTTTGCATGCTGCTACTTCTCTCTATAGCTGCCCTAATGGTGGCTTCAGGCACCTCATATTGGCTCACTGGCTGCAAGACATTCTCACTACCACCCAATTGAGTAGAAAACCCTGTCACCTCATCTAAGTTCCTTGTGCCAAGTCACTTAGAATGTTCCATGACCTTCTTTTTAGCCAACAATGGCCCATGCCTGCAAACTCCTCACATTCTCAGTTGTCACAAAGCCCCATTGTTACAATACCCCATGCGGGACAGAGACTACCAATTAGAAACAGACGCCTCTGATATGGCCATTGGTGGAGTATTGCGCATTAAGAATCAAGATGGGGAGTACCTTCCCGTTGCTTACAAATCCTGCAAGCTGACTGACGGTGAATGTTGGTACCCAATTCATGATAAGGAAATGTTAGCAATGGTCCACTGCCTAATCAAATAGTGCTGTTATATAGACTGGCAAAAAGAGTTTACTTGTCTAACTGACCATAAGTCCCTTGTGTACTTAAAAACCCAAGTAAATCTTGCCCGTTGACAAGCAAAATGAATGGAATTAATCCAAAGATATCCAATGAAAATAGAGTACAAACCTGGAGAGGAGCTAAAGATTGCCAATGTGTTATCCTTCTTGTACCTGCGCCAATCCAGGGGGGCTACAGGACTCAATCCCAATTGGCCCCTCCTGGTCATGTGCAACAAGAATGAAGGATTCCCCAAAGGCACAACCAAGCCCACTCAAGCCATGGTTCTTAAAAACAAGCATTTGTTTGCCAATGTCCATGGTGTACTCCACCAAAAGATGACTGACAGCACAAGTGTCCCATATGTTCCTGTATCACAAAGAGTAGATACAGTTCTTAGATACCATAGAGATCTAGGCCATACAAAAGCACACAACCTATTTGAATTCTTGAAATCCAAGTATTGGTGGCCCTCACTATACAGAGACACCTTCAAATTGGTAGAGCAGTGTGAGATATGTGAGAAGTTTGCTAAGAGCCAAGTACCACCCAAGTCAGTACTACCATATCAATAAGCAAACCCTTCAAGGTCTGGGGCCTTGATATTGTGGGACCCATGCTGGGGAAAGCTAACAATAATAAGAAGTACATCATCACAGCCATAGAGTACGTGACAAGGTGGACCGTGGCTCAAGCAACCTGCCAGCATACTGGCAACAACATATGAAGGTTCATTGGTAAGGAAATTATCTCTAAATTTGATGCACCTGATCTCTTGATCACAGATGGAGGCAAGGAACTCACCGCAGAGAAAACCAATGTATACCTCGCCAAACAGGGAATCAAACATACAGTAACCACGCCTTATCATCCCCAAGCAAATGGACAAGTTGAGAGGCTCAACAGATCCCTTGTTCAGGCAATAGCAAAGCTCTCCGCGGAGGACCTGACTAAGTGGGCAACTCATCTTCCTACGGCACTAATGGTATGCCGGGTACAACGTAACGCAGCGACAGGCTATAGCCCGTACAAGATTATCTTCAGCGCCAAGCCTGAGATCAAAACCACCAACAATGTCTCCCGCCTTGTTCTGCCCAGCAAGATACCAAGCAGGGATGAGCCCCAAATAGCCGCTATTCAGTCCACTCAACCAGAAAGGGAGGCCAAACAAGCAAAAGCCATGGAGCGGCCCCTTCTCCAATGGTTTGAACATGGTGACAAGGTTTGGGTCTTGAACCCAGATAAGTCCAAACTCCAACCTGAGAAATTAGGCCCCGCCATCCTCCTCCAAGTATACCCTAACAATATGTACCTTGTTCAAGTGCTTGGAAAATGATGCAAGGACAAAGTGATGCACCATGATCAGTTATGTCTCTGCAAGGCCAGGATAAAACAACAAGAAAGCATCATCCCAGCAACAGCACAGCAACTTGAACAGTATGGAGCCAGGGCACCAGACAATCTACCCCCAGACATCTTGGACAAAGCCGTCCCTGGGACCCAAGGGGGGGAAGGTGTTGCAACGAGCCTAACTCCTAACAAATTGATTAATAACTCAATTAGTTTGATTTGACCCATTGCCAAATAGAGGCGATTTCCATATCCACACCATGTCACAGCGCCTCCAGACACCTAACCAGACAACCCACCTATGTTGCCTTAACAGGATCAGTCATGGAACCCTCAGTGCAACAGGACCAAACATCCTTTCCACATGCCACATCCTGTGGCCTAGTAAACGTGTATAAAACCCCTCTTCTCTTCTCAATAAAATACTATCCAAAAACTCAATCTCTTTTGTCGTGAATGGCAACATTCAGACTGTTTTGATTTTGCCTGAGTTGGGTTCAAATCTTTGGGAGGATTCAAACTCCTTATCTTTCAACTTTGGTACACAAAATTATACCCCTTCCATAAAAGGAGCGGTACCAATTTCTGGATTCATGCCTGACCATCAGGATCCCCTTCCCACTTGTACATGTGGCAAGTGATCCTATTAACCCACTGTATTCTGTGGTGACCATTCACAGTATATATTCCTTATTCTTCTTTCAATAAAATCCAAGTTCTACATACTCTCTTTTCTTGTGTGTTCTCTCGTACTTCAGCGCGCCCTCCCTAGATGCTTCTAGAGGAGTTGATTTATTACACGTTCAGTAATAGCAGCAACAAGGTAAACGTCCCCTTCTCGCTTCCTCTCTGCTAACCGTTTGGCTTAGTACGGCCTCAATCCTACCATTAGGATTTTGCCGCCGTGCCCTCCTTGCCGAGTTCTTGCGAGTGCACGACAAAAATGGTGCTCACTACAGGGGCTGCAAGCCCCTCGGTTACCCCGTTCAATACTACTTTTGCTGGTCCTTCTCCTCCGCCTATATCACCTCGTGAATCCAACTTGCCTGAAGTGACTAGCCCTCCCCTAGAGGAGGACATCGCCGACCCCCCTAATACCTCGTACGTACTTGATCTGACCTCTACTCCTCGTCTTACGGCCTTTTGTCGTGCACTCGCAAGGACTCGGCAAGGAGGGCACGGCGGCGAAATCCTAACGGTAGGATTGAGGTTGTACTAAGCCAAATGGTTAGCAGAGAGGAAGCGAGAAGGGGACGTTTACCTTGTCGCTGCTATTACTGAATGTGTAATAAATCAACTCCTCTAGAAGCGTCTAGGGAGGGTGCGCTGAAGTACGAGAGAACACACAAGAAAAGAGAGTATGTAGAACTTAGATTTTATTGAGGAGAAAAATAGGAATATATACTGTGAATGAACACTACAGAATACAGTGGGTTATTAGGATCACTTGCCACATGTACAAGTGGGAAGGGGATCCTGATGGTCAGGCGTGAATCCAGAAATTGATACCGCTCCTTTTATAGGAGGGGTATAATTTTGCGTACCAATGTCGAAAGATAAGGATTTCGAATCCTCCCAAAGATTCAAACCCAACTCAGGCAAAATCAAAACAGTCTGAATGTTGCCATTCACGACACCTTTCAACTAAATACCCCTAATGTAGAGCAGATTATGGCTATGGCTGTTAGACTAACCCGTGAAGGAGCCCTTCCTAGCCTTCAGCTCCATGTGGGACATACCAACTATCTTGAGTTAATCATGAGTCATCATCTCCCCCAAGTTTGCCTCTCATCATATGATACCATCTGTTTGCTTATAACCCAGTTTGTCCACCCAGCTCTTGTCCATCATCAGATGACACTCGGGCTCTGTACACAGGAAGTGAATAACCTTCAGGCCGCTTTGACAAACCATTGGGATCAGTTTGTCGCCTACCAACAATGGGCTCATACCTTATTTTCGCTTATCTCTGATAACCAAAGAGATAACACGTCCTCTCACACTTGTCTTCTTGCCGCTGTCAATCATATTCGAGCCTCTATACCTGAGTATGTACGGGAGCGGTTAGAAGAGTCCCATGAGATGCAACGACCCTGGCAGGCCCAGGTGGACTCAACCTTAGAACTACAAAGGTCTGACTTTGAACGACTAGTAAGCCAGCTAAACAAGTTCCAGGTATACACAAGTATGCAAGTGCAGGAGTTGTCTGCCGCATTATGGCAGGAGGGTGCTAGACTACAAGACACTATGAACAGAGAAAGGGCAGCTTCCAACGCCATCATTCAAGATCTAAAAGCACAAATTGAAGCATTATCCAAGGCTGCCGCGGCTGCCCCTCCAACTCCCCCTCCTGATGAGTTAGACAGCCGAGAACAACAATTGTGGGATGCTATCAAGGAATTACGCATGACAACTCGTAGTCAAGGACCTCCTCCTCCGCTGCCACAACCTGACCCTCAAGTCGCCACATTAACTGCCCGCATAGAAGAACTGCAGCATGAGCTTGCTGAACTGCGGGCTTCCTTAGCTCCTATTGTGGCTTCCTCTGAGGCATCCTTGACTGACAGGTGCTGTCCAGGCACTAATGGACAATCTCGAATCCATTGCGCTAATGAGCTGGTTGCCATGGCTAACAAAGTGGATAGCCTCAAGGATGCTCACTCCAACCTAGACAGGGACTTCCAGGAGCTGAATGAGTTGATTGACTCAGTAAATGACCGGTTCTCTCCATGTCTATCAGTTGGCCCCGCCTTGACCTCCCGTATTGCTGAGCTATCCACCGGGGTCACCAACCAGGGACAACGCCTTGACACTTTGAGCTCAAACATCTCGACCGCAACAAATGAGGGTGTTCGTAATTGTGAGGCTCTGGACATCCTTGAGGGAAGCGTTTGCCAGTTATGGGCCCTCCAGCCTCCTGTTGAGTCAGAACCCAACTCATCCCCCCATATCAATATGGTAGATAGTAACAATAATATCGGGCCAATTCCTGAGGCCCACTTCAAACCCACCTTCAAACAGGTGTTTGATCCTAAAACCTCTACTATAGCAGTGTTCCTAACTATATATGAGACTGCAATGAGGAGAGCCTCTGATGAGGTGAAAAAAGAGCACATCCTGACCTGCCTCCACCCTACCTGTCAAGAAGTAGTTGTTCCTGAACTCCCATCTATTACGTCCTGGGAAGACATGAAGCAACTGCTAACTGACGAGTTTGGAGGAGACCTTAGTCTAGAAGTCAAGAAAGATGCTTTCATGCATATAGCCTTCAAACCAAAAGAAATGTTGGCCGAGTTTGCTGATAGATTCTATATGGAGGGTCAACAGCTCATCACTAGCAGGCAACTGACCACCCACGAAGCTTATACTGCATGCGCCCAAGCCCTCAAAGTCAACCAGCTCCTTTGTCTCCACTTCAAAGCTCATAAAGCTATGCTTACTTCTATGAAGAGCATCAAGACCCTCCTGCAGGATATGCATCTTACACACTCTGGGACAGTAGTTAGAAAGAGCAAGACTGCTTCCTCCTCTGGGTCATCTTCCCGGGCCCCGCGCATCTTGACTATGGATGCTCAAAACCAGCCTAAACGCCAAGGATGTCATAACTGCGGCGTGGTTGGACATCATTCCTGCGTGTGCACCAACCCTAAGGTTGAGGGAGCTGATCCCAGGTCACACACAGGAAAAGGAACGCCAACCTAGAGGCGGAGACGCTCTTGGTTGACTCAAACCCTCAGTCTCCCCCCCCTCCGTCTGTTGTGTTATTAGGATCTGCAGCCCTACGTCCTCCCATTCTACACCTATTCCATGATATCTCAGATGAATCTGGTGCCAGTGACGACAATGCAGAAGATCAGGAGGCCTATGGCTATTCTGTCTTAGTGGTACCCGAGACCATTGTGGTCCCCTACAAGTTGCGCTCTGGTAAAACAACTACCACCACCAAGCCTTCCCGTGAAGCTAAGGAGGTAGTTGCTCGTCCATACCTTACGCAAGCTGCTAGAGCCCCTGTCCTGGTAGAATCGTCAGAAGAAGCAGCTGAAGTAGCTGATGCTGTCTTTCAGAACGTCTCTATTGCTCTCCCTCTACAAACGGTCTATAAGGAATTCCCTGGCTTAAGGTGTATGATCAAGAAATGGGATAAGGAATTGGCTGAAGTGCAAGATGTCTTAACAGTCCTTCCTCCGTTTGGGCATACCACAACTCGGATAGAAATATCCGTACAGAAGGTCAAGAGCAAAGCTGTCTTTGACACAGGATCCCCCATCAACGTTGTTTTGTCTAAACTTGTCAAGAAGCTCAAGTTGGCTCCAGACCTCAATTATCACCAGACTTACGGGACAGCTGGCCTATCCATGACTAGAGCCCTTGGTGCGTACTCTGCTCTGCCTATGAGATTTGGCAAACTCCTTTTAGCTGCCCCTGCCGTGGTTCTTGAGAATAACAGCTACGATCTGTTAATTGGGACCCAGTTTCTACGTGAGTACAATGGCATCATCAATTTGAAAGAGGGATTCCTCTCTATTCTTGGTTATGAGATCCCGCTTATATTTGAGGAACCTGATAAACTTCCTGGGAAACGCCTAAAGACCTGCTTGTTAGAATATCCATCTGGTATCTTCACCCTGAAATACCGCACCCATTCCTCCAACATGAAGTGTCCCCCATCTTCTTGTGACGCCTCGGAAGGAGTACCTCTCCTTGCCACATCAGCCGTCACTATTCCTCCTGGTTCCCAAGTTATAATGGACTCTCAGATCTCCTATGAGTTGCCTGAACGCACCTTCCTAGAGTTATACTCTCCGTCCTCCTTAGGCTGCTTGGAGCCTCATCTGTGTCCAGGCATCCTGGACGTTTCCCATAAAGAACCTATCCATCTGTTGTTGGCTAATCTAACTCCCCAACCCATTACGGTGTCTAGAGGACAAGTAGTTGGTCATGGACGCCTCCTCAATGCCACTGATGTACTGTCACTACACCCCTTTGGTACATTCAATGATTTCAACCTGCCTGAAGATGAGCCTCACGTGTTATCCCTGTTCACTGCAGAGGACTTCCCCCAGCTCTCTCCTGTGCAACAAAAAGAAGTACTGGCTCTTCTAGATCAGTTCTCAGATATTTTTGCTAAGGATAGCACCGATTATGGACTAGCTAAGGGTGTCATACATCAGATAGATACTGGTGATGCCCCTCCCTTTCGCGCTAAGCCATATCGCCGTAGTAGAGTGGAGGATGCTCAGGTCTCCAAGGAACTTAAGCAACTGCTAGATGCTGGACTTCTAGCCCCATCTCAGAGTCCATGTGCGTCTCCCTTGCTGATTCTCAAGAAAAAGGATGGTGGACACCGCATTGTCATGGATTATTGCCGACTAAACTCCCTGACCAAGAAGGACTCTTATCCCTTGCCACGCATTGATGATGCACTCAGGCGTCTCGGCAGGTCTAAGTTTTTCTCTGCTATGGATCTAGCCTCTGGGTACTGGCAAGTCGACCTTTCTCCTGAAGATAGACAGAAAGCTGCCCTCATCACCTCGGACGGATTGTTTGAACCTACCCGCATGCCTCAGGGACTTTGTAACGCCCCCGCTACCTTTCAAAGAGCTATGGACTCCATCCTCCGTGATCTCAAGCTTTCATGTGTCCTGGTCTATTTAGATGACATAACTGTCTTCAGTGCCACCTTCACCGACCATCTATCTCACCTCAAAGAAGTCTTCATCAAGATCCGAGAAGCAGGGCTTAAGCTCAAGCCCTCTAAGTGTGCCTTCTTTAAAAAGCACCTAGAGTTTCTGGGACACGAAGTTACTCAGACAGGCATCAGACCCATGCCAAAGAAAGTAGAAGCTATCAATAGGATGTTACCTCCAACTAATTTGCGTGAAGTTCAAGTCTTCCTGGGGATGATGGGTTACTACCGACAGTTTATTCCTGACTTTGCTGATCTTAGTGAACCCCTAGTGCAGCTCCTGCGTAATGTTCCTTTTGAATGGACATCCAGCCAGCAACAGGCCTTTGAGAGGTTAAAACAAAAACTCAAAGAGGCCCCCATCTTGGTGTACCCCAACTACAATAAGGAGTTCATCCTTTATACTGACGCAAGTGACTTGGCAATTGGGGCCATCCTTGCCCAGCTAGATGATGAGGGTGTTGATCACCCTGTGGCATACACCTCCTGAGTTCTGAACAAACATGAGAAGAACTACAGTGTTACTGAAAAAGAGTGTCTAGCCGTCCTGTATGCAGTCAAGCAATTCAGACATTACATATATGGCACCCACTTCACAGTAGTTACTGATCATGCGTCCCTCAAATGGCTACAACAGTTGAAGGAACCAGAAGGGCGTCTGGCCAGATGGGCCCTCTGCTTACAAGGTTACAACTTCACAGTGATCCATCGACCTGGAATCCAACATTAAAATGCGGATGGACTGTCTCGTATGCCCATCTTAGCCCTCCACCCCGCAGAAGCTGATCGGCTATATGAACTAATTGGCTGTCCTTCTGCTTGGGATGGTGAAACTGAGGAAGTACGTCTAGCCTTACAGAAGCTATCTCAGGACACCTTGGTCCATGACCACCAATTATTCAAGAAAGTCAACCACCAATACTTACCTTATATCCGCCCTAGTCTTTGTCTCTCCTTGGTCCTTCAAGCTCATAAAGATACTGGTCATGGTGGTATGTCTAAAACCTATGACTGGCTACAGAAGCACTACTATTGGGAAAACCTACGCTTGCTAATTCCAGATGTACTTGCAAGTTGCCATGATTGTCAGCTCCAACGCCCCCGCGCCACTGCTCATGAATTTAAACTAGTTCCCCCGCAGCATGCCTTCCATACCATCAGTATAGATGCAGTTGGCCCTCTACCTCGATCTCGCTCTGGCTGCAGGTTTATCCTGTTGGCTGTGGATCACTTCAGTAAATGGGTTGAGGCCAGGCCAACTAAGGACATAACTGCAAAGACAACAGCCGCTTTCCTCCTCCAAGATATCTTCTATTGCCATGGATGCCCTCAAGTCCTGCTTTCTGATAATGGTTCCAATTTCAATGCTCGGCTAGTCACAGCAGTAGTAGAAGCGCTAGGATCTCATCAGTCCTTCTCTGCTCCTTATAACCCCTCAACCAATGGAATGGTTGAGAGAGCCAATTCCTCCCTGGTATCTATTATGAGAAAACTGGCCTACTCCAATGCCGCTAACTGGGATCTGTATCTACCAGCAGCTCTCTTTGCCTATCGCCTCAGTAAACACCGTGTCACGGGATTCTCACCCTTTGCAATGCTGTACGGCCGAGAGGCCACTACTCCCTCCCTGTTAGGGGCTCCGTTGATTGAAGCTGACTCCTCTGAGGATCCTGAGCTGCATATCAAGTCCTTAGTCAATTGAATCATTGATATCCAAGCCACCGCCTACACTTCTGCCTACAAGACCAAGCTGTTAGAGCTCACTCCTGATAATGCCAATAGGGCCCCCCTTCCCGAGTTCCAAATAGGTGACCATGTACTCTACTATCAACATCAAATTGGTGGTCGGGCTCATAAACTTGACTCCCTTTGGATTGGCCCCCTTGAAGTCACCTTCAGAAGAGGCTCCGAATACACCATCAAACTTTTGTCCAGTGGGCGTCCTTTTGCCCATGTCCACACTAAGTTCCTACGCAAGTATACCCCCCTCAGGCCAATCTAGAAGAGGGCAATGTCGTGAATGGCAACATTCAGACTGTTTTGATTTCGCCTGAGTTGGGTTCGAATCTTTGGGAGGATTCGAACTCCTTATCTTTCAACTTTGGTACGCAAAATTATACCCCTCCCATAAAAGGAGCGGTACCAATTTCTGGATTCCCGCCTGACCATCAGGATCCCCTTCCCACTTGTACATGTGGCAAGTGATCCTATTAACCCACTGTATTCTGTGGTGACCACTCACAGTATATATTCCTTATTCTTCTTTCAATAAAATCCAAGTTCTACATACTCTCTTTTCTTGTGTGTTCTCTCATACTTCAGCGCGCCCTCCCTAGACGCTTCTAGAGGAGTTGATTTATTAC
The DNA here is from genome assembly GCA_933228935.1 of Pemphredon lugubris. NCBI lineage: Eukaryota > Metazoa > Arthropoda > Insecta > Hymenoptera > Crabronidae > Pemphredon > Pemphredon lugubris. The sequence goes on from CAKOGF010000413.1 coordinate 9,889, forward strand.
ACGTTCAGTAATAGCAGTGACAAGGTAAACGTCCCCTTCTCGCTTCCTCTCTGCTAACCGTTTGGCTTAGTACAACCTCAATCCTACCATTAGGATTTCGCCGCCGTGCCCCCCTTGCCGAGTTCTTGCGAGTACACGACATCTTTTACCCTCTTTACTGCAGCTTCAGCGCAGTTACGACACCGGTGGCATGGGCCACAACAAATCACACTGCCACCACGGTCACCAGGTTCATTGACAAGGAAATAGTAGCACAGTTTGGGCGTCCTAAGTGTCTCATCACTGATGGTGGTACTGAACTAATGGGGGACATCATGAAAGCCTACAGTGCAAAGCATGCACTGGAGAGAGTAGTGACTACCCCATACCAGTCTCAGGCCAATGAACAAGTGAAATGGCTCAATGGTTCCCTGGTTCAACTCATCGCTAAGTTGTCACAAGACAATCCCAACACTGCATGGACCAAGCACCTCCCAACCACCCTCCTCATCCTATGAGCTTGCATCAACCGTGGAACTGGGTTCAGTCCCAGCACCCTAGCCTTTGGCACCTCTGATGGTTTGAACAGCATCCCGCAGGGCAACCTGAAGTCCATGGTGCCTTCCAAACCACCCCTCTCTGCCACTCTGTTGTTGACACAATGGTGTGCCAAGGCCCACAAAGTCAAACTTGAACAATTAAAGAGGGCGGTCAAACATCTGGAGGCTCAATATGCTGTTGGGGACCCTGTCTATGCCCTCAACCCTTGCATTGCCAAGCTAGAAAAAAAACCATCTGGTCCCCTTCAAAGTGACTGCTGTATACAAC
>CAKOGF010000414.1:0-10682 GCA_933228935.1 Pemphredon lugubris
TACACACTAGCAAGCACAAGCTGATCCTTGTAGATAATGTATCCTTCCAGGATGTCCCCCTTGGGATGGGCAGAAAGGGTTCTTGGTGGGGAGTAGCCATACAGTGTGAACTCCATCCTTTCTTGGGGGGAATTTTGTAAAGGTAGGTCTTGGTTGAACCTACCGCTGCTACCACTGTTGCAACTGAACTATTTGTAGTTCAGTAAAGTGTTGGGGAAGACAACCGTCCAAGAAGAGGAACAGAGAATAAGAAGAGATTGTATTCTTTATTTGTGTTTAGCAGTTAATATAGTATATGGGAAGGCCACCAAATAGGAAGGGGGTGGCATGATCCAGATAGAGTTTGATCTGCTGGAATAACTTGTCAATGGGTTACCAAATGCAAATGGGTTTCAAACCTAATTAGGAATTATTGGCCTGTGTCCCACTATTGTCCACAATTGGCGCTATGGGCTCAAATTGGGGCAATTCAAAGGACGCCCCCTGCATGTCGTGAGATACAGTGCCAACTGAAGTTCCAGTTTTGGTTGCAACACTGGCACATGGAAAATATCAACAAGGGGTCAATCAGGCTTAAAAAGTCCTTTCTTTTAAAAGCCATAGCAAATGGTTCACTGGTGAAATATCCATCTCACACACCATGGCATGAGATTTGATGCAACATTGCTGGGGCGGGGTCTCTACCCCTCTCATTTCCAATGGGATGAGAGAAGAAAGATTTCTGTTACCTTAATGGCACCTTAGCTTTGAAACATCTTTTGAAGAGGCTTAAACTGGATTTTTAGTTGCAACAATATGTCTTGAATGACCACATTAAGACGTTATAAATTTTTCCTTTGGTGGGTTCAAATCTAGAGACAGATTTGAATTTCTTATCTTTCAACTTTGACGTTTGAAATTGCAACACTTCCTTAAAAGGAGTGGTGTTGATTTCTCTCTTTGAGTCTTGCATTCAGGATCTACCCTCCACTTTTATGAGTGGCAAGTGATCCTATTACCCCACCTATTTTCTGTGGCATCTATCTATATTATATATTCCTATTACACTCCCAATAAATTTTAAGTCCTACATACTCTTTTTCATTTTTGTGTCTCTTGTACTTCAGCGCGCCCTCCCTAGACGTCTTTAGAGGAATTCTTAATTACAAAGCTAAGTAATAGCACTGTCAAGTTAGTTTGCCCTTCTCACTTCCTCTCTGCTACCATTTGGCTTAATATGAATCCAATCCTTCTGTTAGGATTATGCCGCTGTGCTCTTCTTGCCAAGTTTTTGCTAGTGCACAACATGGTACATTGTGGATTTAGATTATTTTCTATTGCTCAAGCTAAACAATCATGGGATTTATATTAAAGCTTATTTAAGAAGCCCTGTTTTGATTGAAATAAAAATATTTGGATTCTCACCTTGATTAACTACTTTTAAGAAAGAGGTGCTAGGCTTAGAGATCCTGGTTTTTATACTGGCGGAGAGTATCACCTTAATAACACCCAGAAAAGCTCTAAGATGGTTGTTTGGAGGGGCTTTTTGAGGAAAAAAGGGCATGAAAGATGAGAGAAGTACCCATGTGCGGCAGAGAACATCATACCAGCTAGCAACCACAAGAAGCTCTATGCAGAGTCAGAGACAGTTGCAGGGACCAGTATTACATAAGTACCTTTGCTGCCCAGAGAAGAATCTCCTGGGTCAAGAAGGTTGGTTGGAATATAGCCAGGGTTCCAAGACAGGGGAGTCTTTGAGGAGGAGTATGGGATAATAGGGATAAACAGGACCAATAGATGCTCAGACAGATGAACAGCAGCCTCAAGAGAGTCCTGCAGTATCAAACAATATCCAAAAGTACTGGCTTGATCAATTTTTGAAAAAGAAATTCAGGAATAACCATAATAATCCTATAACCACAATCAAAGAATGAAGCCAGTTTGTCCACATTTTGGGAAGATAGGGTGGGAAGCAAGGCACCAGCTGCAATTAATATTCACCAGAATGTTGAGACTGCGCTAAAGCTGCAGTAAAGAGGGGAAAAGAAATTGAGTTTTTTGATGATTTTTATTGAGAAGAGAAGAAGGGTTTTATACCCGTTTGAAGGGCCACGGGATGTGGCATGTGGAAAGGATGTTTGGTCCTGTTGCACTGAGGGTCCCATGACTGTTCCTGTTAGGATGGCTTAGGTGGGTCATTGGTTGGTAGGTGCTGGAGGCACTAGGGTATGGTGTGGATAAGGGGAATTGCCTTTATTTGGCAATGGGTTGAGTCAAGCCAATTGAGCTATTAGTCAATTTGTTAGGAGTTAGGCTCGTTGCAACAAGAATTTATTCTTTGAGCTCAATGTGGTGCAGCAGGGTCCCAGAGTGTTGAGTGAGGTAAAACAGAACATGAGAAAGAGCCCTAGAGAATGGTGCAAATACTTCTGAGTGTGTCAGAGAGAAGAAACAGGTTTGATTTCTGTTTAAAGGCGTTTTTGGCTACTTTTCAACAACAAAACAGTAGCAGAAACCGTTTTAACTATTCAAAGCAGGAAAATAAACTTGAAAAATTAAAATTTCAAGTTAAAAAAACTTTAATTAAAAAATGAGTAAGCAAGGAGCTCAGAGTACCTTGCTTGCTTTTGTTTGGGAGGGTTGGATGATTGTTGGCCAGGTGAGTTGCATTTGCAAAAGTTTTCATCTGAAATCAGGTATCTGGAGACTTTTGGAGCAGCCAAGTTGTTACCTAAACAATCAAGAGTTCTATTATTAGAACCAATAAAATCATCATGAGTGTAGAAATGGGGGATTTTGAGGTCTGAAGTGGAACTCTTTGATTGGCCAAGAGGGAATGGTTTCAGTAAGGGCTTAATTTTCCAGGATTAAAGCCTCTAGTTTTGACCAGGCTTTGATCCATGTGGGGGACAACATGCCCAATGGAGTTTCCACAAAACTGTGGGGGTATACCAATACATACCTCTCTTCCACAGAATGGGCCAAGTCTTCAAGCTTAGAGAGGGGTAAAGCAGGATTTACTGGGAACTTCTTAGTGTGTCTAGGAAAAGACTCCCTATCTAGTGCCAGGGGAAACCAGGAACTTTACCCATTAAACCAGTTCAGAGAGAGTAATATAAACTATTTTCATGAGATGGTTGCCAGGTGGTATGACAGGGGCTATATCTAACACTGCCTCTTTTGAAAGCATTATTTCTATTTTTGGGCTGGAGAAAAAATTATTAGTCATGTTATAATTAACCTCATGAGAATTGAGATTATACTCATGTGGAAAAATTCACCAAAGACTTAATATTGTCCCAGAAGAGGGGTTAAAATCCTATATAATAGTAGAAATTTAATCAAGATAACAAAAAACAAGTGGCAAGAGGATGTAAAACTTGAGAAGAGGGAAACTTATGAGAAGAAGTGCTGTTGCAACAAGCCAAATCCCTAAAAAGTTGGATAAAAACCCGCCTAATGACTTGACTCAACCCATTGCCTAATATGGGCAATTTCCCATGTCCACCCAACGCCATAGCACAATTAATTAACAATCCAAGTAATACACCTATGCCGTCCTAATAGGATCAGCCATGGTGCATTCTCAGCGCAACAATATAAAACCCCTTTCCACATGCCACCCCCTGGTGGTCTATCAACAGGTACAAAACCCTTTCTCTTCTTCTCAATAAAGATATCTTAAATCAATTTCTCTTTCTTTTTCCTTCTGTAACTACAGCTTTTAGCACAGTTATGGCAGTGGTAGCACAGGTAGGTTTTCCTCATCCTACCAACTTTTAGACAAAATTACTGTCTACACTTGCGCACAGGAAGCACACCACCAGCAGCTAATAGACGCCCTCCCCAACAGATGGCAATCCTATACTGTGGGTATCATGGTACTGTTGTAACAATGCTAAAAGCTGCAATTAAAAAGGAAAAAGGAAATTGATTCAAGATAATTTTATTGAGAAGAGAAGAAAGGGTTTTATACCTGTTGATAGACCACCAGGGGGTGGCATGTGGAAAGGGGTTTTATCTTGTTGTGTTGAGAATGTCCCATGACTGATCCTGTTAAGGTGACATAGGTGGATTGTTTGGGTTGGTAATCAACTGTGCTATGGCGTGGTGTGGACATGTGAAATTTCCCTTATTTGGCAATGGGTCAAGTTGAGTCATTAGGCGGGTTCTTGTCAGGAGTGACAATTTGCCAACTCCCCCAACATCTAATAGACTAGACAAGCAGACGCCAGCCCACCCAACCTCTGATGGATTGGACAATAAGATGCCAGCCCACCTGACTCCTGATGGATTAAACAAGCAGACACCATCCTGCCCAATCTATGATGGAATAGACAAATGGAAACCCACCCATCTGGCCTCTAACAGGATAGACAAGCAGATGTCAGCCCGTCCATGCAACAAAAAGATCAATTCCTTTCAAATGTTGATCCCTTCAATATCTAAATTTGGTAATACTGACAAAGAGCTACCAAAATTGATGCCTGAAAAGAATTAATTGTAATACCCCAACACAGTAGGTACTACTTGCAGCAGGTATGGCAGGAGATTGGAGGGTTGGAAACCAGTCAGGGCAGTGACAATAGGATAAATGGTTATCACCCAGCGGAAAACCTTGGCATGGATATTGTATCTTCTGAAACTCCCCACAAAGTAGGTTAACACATAGTACATGGAGGTGTATGCCGCAATGGACAGTGTGGAATGCGGGGACACAAGGGGGGGCCAGGAACCAGTGTGGGAGGAGTTGAGTTGTACAGGGTCAAAGTGGGGGTCATGACCTAGTCCTTCTGGTGAGGGCCCAAAGAACTCTGGTCCCTGTTGATATCCTCCAATCCCAAGGCATGCTGTCAGCACTGCTTCAAAGATGAGGTGGTTCATCTTCCTTGGATTAGAGGGGTCTTGACCTTGGCTGATAAGTGATGAAGGTTTGGCTTGGGTTGTTTTTAAGTGAGAATATCTTTATTGAGGGTATTAAACTCAATAATAGCACAAGCTATTACAGAGGTGGGATCCTTTATTTATAGTGTACTCTCCTGTGCAAAGGTTTGCAATTGGGAGTGAAAAGCAGGGGATGGGGATTCCCAAAAGTTTGGAAGGTGGGACTGGCAGTTGGGCCTTAGGAATATGGCCAAACCCTTGTTCTCCTGTTATCTGTGGCTGGTTTGGGTCTTCTTGGGTTGGACCAATGATTGTTGTTTTATCTTGGCCTAGATGAAATATGGAAGTCAAACTGTTGCCTTGGTCTATTTTTGACTTAGGAATTTGGTTTTGGTTGGGGTTTGACTCTGACCTTGTGTCCTGGGTTTCAGATTCCCATTGGTTGGTGAATGAATTGTTTTTGGATTCTGACTTCATAGCTTTCCCTTCTTCCAGAAGGGCAGTATTATTCTGCATTATTCCTCCTGCAGGCAGGGACTTCTCTGATTGGCTGCAGGGGTTAGAGCCCTCTGATTGGCTGGAGAGTGGGGGCTGGAGCCTGGGTGGCGGGCTGGCAGGGGGCTGGCAGTGGGCCTGCTGGTGCCAGGTTGGGTGCTGGTGAGCGTCTGCCCGGTTGATAAATCATTCCGGTGTATGTTAAATTGTGTTTCTTCCTTTGTTTGATTTTTATTTCCCCTAATTAGAGGGGGAAAATCCTTTTCACATTTGGCTTCTGTTCCAGGCACATTCCCTATTCTTTTCCAATATTGCCCTTGGGTAAGAATTTGGTTTATGCCAGGAATATTCCTGACACAATTAAGCTACCTAAAGGGGATGGCAAGATGCCAACTACCAGTCTGATAGTTCTGAAAGCCTCACCTGTGACCAATCAGAGACCTAAACCTGGGGTCTCTACAGACTAGAAGACCACCCTTGAAGATGCTATTCCAGAACAGAAGGAAGCAACCCTTTGCCCCAAGGAATCAGCCAATGAGGGTCACCCCGTAGCCAGTGCCTCAGACAGAGTCCCACCGCCCTCCCATCCTGACGCTGGAAAAGAATCCCTCTGGCTGATGAGAGATCTGGCAGTAGGGTCCTATATAAACCCATGGATCCTACTCCAGACATCATTGCCATTTTCAAATAAAGGTTATGAGACATTGGGTCTCTTAAATACTGCCATATTTTCTTCTTGTAATTTTTCAGTTTAACCAGCACCCTAGTGCACCCGCCAGTCCTACATCTACCCTCTTAGAATGCACAGGAACACCCACCGGAACCCCGCCCAAGGCTGCCTACAGTGCAATCATCCCTAACTTGCACTTGGCCTGAGACCCCACAGCCTGCACTCCTGTACCCGCTAGATGTCCCCCGCCTGCCACCCTACAATTAGACATGGAGCCACCTGTTACCCCAAAGCCCATGCCTATGCCCGCACCCAACCTCCCACCCAACCCATCCAGCAAGCTGCTTAGCATTGTGTACATCACCCTCACCGGGGTGGTGGATGCTGTTGTGCTGCCTGCTGGCCCCTGGTTGTTGGCCAGAAAGACCCTCTTGTACCTCCTTAAGTTAGCTCCAATTGTGTGGTGGGCCCTGCCCACCAGCCCAACATCCCACCCTATGCCTGGGGATGGGGTGCTGCCCATTCATGGTTAGATCCCTGACAGTTCTGATCTGGCTCTTTAGGAATTTAGCTTGTTGCAACAGTCCATGAAGGACTAATTCTCTTGAATAGATTCCTTATACCCACCACTCAGTTCAACGCCATCTCTACCTCAGGAGGCCTAAAAATGCCCATCCCTACAGCTGATCCCAACATCATGCCAGCTCATATTGCTGCACGCTTGAGAGCCATGAAGATTGGTTTCTTTTCTGGCTACAAACAGAGAATGTCAACACCTGGTTGAGAGCAGCATATAACAAGCTGGAACAGATGCAATGTCCACAACATTTCTGGATCCCCAAGGTAGCCATTTGTCTGACAGAAGACACTGCTCTTTGGTCAGCAGAATGGCACAAGAACACCCCATTTGAAGACCAAACCTGGGATGGGTTCCAAGAGGCCTTCCTGGCCAAGTTTTTAAAACAAATGTTGGAGCTCCTAGTGGCTCAAGAAATGTGTAAGCTAAAACAAACAGGTAACGTTAAGGACTACATTTGCACATGGGAAAAAAATTGATGTTCTGCCCCACCTGAGATGATCTTTGACAGCCCCTCTACTGTTATGGCCTTCTGGGATGGGCTCAAGTCCTATGTTCAGAGACATATGATTATGTGCAACTGTGTCAATCTGGACAGCGTGTATAACAAGGCTGAGTTGGCTGCTGGAACTGCAGATTCCTTGCATGAGCACACAAGAAACGCCCGCTCAGAGAAGATTCAGACCAAGATGTAGTGCCCTTCTCAGCCTGGTTGTGTGCGGCACACCAACAAGCTGTATGATTACTCTCAGAACTTGGGTTCTGATGAACAAAGTAACCAAAAAAACTTATGCAGAAGCTCAACTCAGGACCATGAGGACTTGGGAAACAACCAGGGGACTCAATAAGCAAGTCAGTCCCCCACCTCAACCAACAACTTGCAACCTGTCTTGCCCAAGTTCCATCCCCAAGAGATAGACCAAATCACCATGTGTGAGGTACTCTCTGGAGATGCCTTGCTCTTTGCCACTGCAAATAACAGCAATTAACTCATGTCATATACTTTCCACTTTTGAACTTACAAGGGGCTTGTGTTGCTGGATTCAGGAGCCAATTGCACCCTGGTGAATGAGAAGCTCAAGAAGACCATGAATCTGCCAACCGTTCCTGGTAGTATCAAAAGGGTTGATCTTGCAGATGGATATTTGCTGCCCATCTTTGAGGAGACTAAACTGTTCACAATACAACTGGGGAAGGTAAACATTACCATCAAGCACCAGTCTTGAACTTCACGCACTATGACATTGTCCTTGGTTTGGACTGGCTGAAGAAAAACAATCCCCATACAGACTGGGTCACGTCAATGCTCACAGTGGGGCAAGACAGCATGCACCACCACATCTACCTCAGATTAGCTGAAACACTACTCAGTGACCACATCTTTTTAAGGATCACTGAACCACAAGAGGAGCAGGACAATCTCAACAAAGTTGACTGGGACACCTGCAATTACAAGGTTATCTGCTTCCACTCTATAAAAAACCAGAAAAGTCAGACATTCCACCCCATTTTTAAGCAGTACCCAGATGTTTTCCAGGAAACCCTCCCAGGTCTACCACCTCATTAACACATTAAAAATTACATCCAAATCAAAGGAAGTCTCCCCAAAGCAAGGCCCATCTAAAACTGACACCCAACAAAGATGATGCCCTATGGAAACATCTAACTGAGGCCCTGAACAAGGGGCTGATACAACCCTCACAGTCCCCTGTATGGTGCCGCTGTGTTCTTTTTGGCAAAGAAGGATGGGTCCCTACAACTAGTGACAAATTACTGTGTACTAAAAAAAGTAACTGTCAAGAATTTCCACCTCTTGCCTCTGATGATGAACACATTGACGCCCTCAGAGGGGCCACATAATTCTCCAAAATAGATCTAACAGTGGGCTATAATCAATTTGGGTCAAAGAATAGGATATTCCAAAGACTGCCTTTTTTACTAAGTATGGGTCCTTTGAATATGTAGTCCTTAACTTTGGGATTACTAATTCTCCCTTGATCTTTAGCCACCTACATAAACCAAAGTCTTTGCTAAGCATATAGGCAAGCATGTGTTGGTATACCTGGACAATATCATTGTGTATAGCCCTACCAAAGAACAACATGACATTGACCTTCATGTGGTATTAAAAACACTCAAAGAGAACATACTGCTAGCTAAGCCATCAAAGTGCATGTTCTATCAACAGGAATTACTGTCATGCACTTGCAAGGACTCAGCAAGGAGGGGGCACAGCGGAGAAATCCTAACAGTAGGATTGAGGTCATACTAAGCCAAACAATTAGCAGAGATGAAGCGAGAAGGGACGTTTACCTTGTTGCTGCTATTACTGAACGTGTAATAAATCAACTCCTCTAGAAGCGTCTAGGGAGGGCGCTCTGAAAGTACAAAAGAACACACAAGAAAATGAGAGTATGTAGAACTTAGATTTTATTGAGAAGTAAAATAGGAATATATACTGTAGATGGTTACAACAGAATATGGTGGGGTAAAAGGATCACTTGCCACTTGTACAAGTGGAAAGGAGATCCTGAACGTCAGGCTTGAATCCAGAAATTGATACCGCTCCTTTTAAGGGAGGGGTATAATTTTGCATACCAAAGTCGAAAGATAAGGGTTTCAAATCCTCCATAGATTCAAACCCACCTCAGCAAAATCAAAACAGTCTGAATGTTGCCATTCACCGACAATTACCTTTTTTGTTCACCTTGTATGCATGAAAGGCATGTGCCCTGACCCTGACAAAGTCAAATCTATTTGGGACATGTCGCCACCTGCAAACTAATCAGAGATACAAACTTTTATTGGTCATGTTAGCATATTGTTGTTGCTTTATTTCAGAATGCAGTGTATTAAGTGCTCTTTTATCGCAAATCATGGGAAAAAAACTCCAAATTTGAATGGACGCCATTACATGACTACAACTTTTGCAAGCTCAAACAGAGGCTTATGGAGGCACCCCTACTTCAATACCCCATGCGGGACAGAGATTATCAACTGGAAACAGACACCTCTGATATGGCTATTGGTGGAGTACTGCACATCAAAAACCATTAAGAGAATACCTTCCCATTGCTTAAAAATCCAATAAGTTAAAAGACAGCAAATGTTGTTACCCTATTCATGATAAGGAGATGTTAGCAATAGTCTATTGCCTGATTAAGTGGCGCTGTTATCTAGATTGAAAAAATACTTTACTTGTCTAACCAACCATAAGTCCCTAATGTACTTAAAAACCCAAGTAAATCTTGCCTGTTGTCAAGAAAAATGAATGTAACTAATCCAAAGATACCCCAAATTGAAAATAGAATACAAACCTAGAGAGGAGCTAAAGGTTGCCAATGCATTATCCCACTTGTATCTATGCCAATCCAGGGGGCTACAGGACTCAATCCTGATTGGCCCCTCTTGGTTATGCGCAACAAGAACAAAGGATTCCCTGAAGGTACAACCAAGCCCCACTCAAGCCATGGTTCTAAAAACAAGCACTTGTTTGCTGATGTCCATGGTGTAATGCCACCAAAAGATGACTGACAGCACAAGTGTCCCATAAGCTCCTGTATCACAAAAATTAGATACAGTTCTTAGATACCATAGAGATCTAGGCCATACAAGAGCACACTTTTTATTTGAATTCTTAGATTAAAGTATTGGTGGACCTCGCTATACAGGGACACCTTCAAATTGGTGGAGCAGTGCAAGATATGTGAAAAGTTTGCTAAGAGCCAAGCACCACCCAAGTCAGTACTCCCTATATCAATAAGCCAACCCTTCAAGGTCTGGGCCCTTGACATTGTGAGAACCATGCTGGGGAAAGTTAATGATAACAAAAAGTAAATCATCACGCCCATGGAATATGTGACAAGGTGGACCGTGCCCAAGCAACCCGCCAGCATACTGGCAACAATATACAAAGATTCATTGGTAAGGAAATTGTTTCCAAATTTGGTGCACCTGATCTCTTGATTACAGATGGAGGCAAGGAACTCACTGCAGAAAAGACCAATGTATACCTTGCCAAACAAGGAATCAAACACACCATAACCACCCCCTACCATCCTCAAGCAAACAGATGAG
>CAKOGF010000415.1:0-10672 GCA_933228935.1 Pemphredon lugubris
ATAATAAAAATCAAGGTGGAGTTTTAGTGAAAGATTCCTAAGCTTTTTTGGCTATAGTATCATACAAGATTTAGAAATCAATAATAATTTACACATCTATTTCATATTTTTGGTCTTTTTAACTCAATCCTGATATTTGATTTCTTTGAAGGATTTTAAGGAGATAAGAGTATTTTCTAATATTTGGCTTTTTTAATAAGATAATTTTTCTTGTGAACTGCCTTACACTCATTGTCCAACAACTAGCGCCTAACCTAGGGGTTTACCACGGCACCAAATCTTTCAAGATTAATATATTAGATAGTAAATATGGTTTAGAACAAAACCTCTTGTTTATGCAATAACTATATCAATTGTAGAGTATACAAGATTTATGGCTGCCTAATAACTTGTGAAAATAATTTCATGTGATGTATCAAATACTCTTGAACAAGCATATGCAACTCTGGGGTCTAAAAAATGCTGTCAAGTGATAGCTGGATGAACAGTAAAAGTGTGACAACTGGGAATGTGAGGAGCTTGAAGGCATAGGCCATTGTTGGCTAAAAAGGAGGACATGGACCATTCTAAGTGACTTGGCACAAGGAACTTAGATGAGATGACAGGGTTCTCTACACAATTGGGTGGTAGTGAGAATGTCTTGCAGCCAGTGAGCCAATATGAGGTACCTGAAGCCACCATTAGGGCAGCTATAGAGAGAAGTAGCAGCATGCAAACCTAATGCGTTGGAGGTGTTTAGGAAGTAAAGGTGGCCCCTTTGCGACACTCAAAGCCCAAAATAACCATTTGTGGCAACCTAGCAGGGGGAAATGTGTAGTGGATGACTGCTAGGAGTAGAAATTCTTGGGGGGGGAAACCAATATTTTTGGAATAGGGGAAAAACTAGGGGTTCTTCCAAGGTTTGTATCATTGGCAAAGGTTTGTTAATGATCTAGTAAAGGGGCATCTTAGGGATGTTTTACTAGTAATTGGAAGGAAACCAAGAAGGTGGAAAATAGGGAAAAACTTGGTGCTTTTTCCTATTATTTTATATCAATAAAATGATTTATTGATGGTCTGGCAATAGAGCATCTCAAGGATGTTTATTAGGAAGTATAACATTGGAAAAGAAAGCCAAATGTTATACTAAACAAAAGGGGGAAAACATAGAGGTTTCTATGTTTTTTCAACGTTTTCAGGCTCAGAGAAACCTTTTGAGAGGCCTCACAATTTCTCCAGAGGGGGCTAAAATGCCCAAAAAGGCAAGAGACAAGCTCGGGGAAACATTTGGGCAGATTGATCTGAGAAAACATAAGAAGACATAAAAGAAATTGTGAGTCAAGTCACTTCAAAAGGTTTTGAGACAATCCGGACTGTGGGGAAACTTGAGAGACCGATCCAAAACCTGGAGAAACCGCAAAACGGGCAAAAACATAGGGAACAGCCTAATTGAGAAGCGTTAAAAAACTATCCAGAGTTCAGAGAAACTTGAACGCCAATCTGGAGTTTGGATAAACTTGCCAGGATGATCTGGAACCTCTCTAGGGCTGTTTTGGGGCCTAATTGGCCAGATTTCAGGCTTAAGCTATTAATAAAAGATGATTGGACCATTAAGAAGAAAGCTTAAAAAAAGAGTCAGAGCATAAGATAGATGCTTTAGGCTTTATTAGAAGGTAAAATAAAAGGCTAAAATTATAGGAAAACAGGTGAAAAACAATGGTTTAAGCCTTTGTATGAGACTTGGTCAATGATACTAACCATGTGACAGATTCTGGGACCTCTGAAGAAGACCATAGATTAAGCCTTGGCATGTGAAGACAGGACAGAAGCTAGACTGCTGGAATAAAGAGGCTATAAAAAGGGCTGATTAATGGCCTCAATCAATCATGGAGGATATGGAGAATGGGAGATACAGAATAGTGATCAAGATGACGCAGATGAAGAACCAAACGGAGGAACAGACCTTGAAGCACATCTTGGAGAGCTTGAACTGGACCTTGGACACCTCAGAGGATACCAGAAAAGAATTGAAACAGGGATTAACAGAAGGTTTCTAAGGGGATCTTCCTTCTGCTTAATAAAAATATTCTCAATCCCTAATCTGATATTGACCTTGAGAATGAGCCTGGATAGTATTTTTCCCTTAGAACTGGTAGAAGTAAAGAAGAGAACCCCAACCTAGCTGGACCCTGGCTATGATCCAGGACACACCTTGATGGCTGAGAGAAACATTGCACCACAAGAGCCCAATGCAGGGTGTTGATCTCAGAGCATCATAAAAAGTATACTCATCCCCATTTCTAACAATGAATTTAGTATGAGTTACTTTATTAACTTATCTTGATAGTAGCTACTGACTTGTATTAAGACTAGTATGGTTGGCTTATTGTGTGATATGGTATTAACTGGCAGTTAAATCTTGTAACTTTGTCTCTGGCTTGATGAAGCTGTTAAAAAAAGCTCTATTTACTGGATCTTTGGGAAATTCCCTAAGGCAGCCTGTATTACTTTCTCTTACAGAAGCTAGTTGAGTAAGAGGCTGTCCATTCACAGAAAAATAAAACTTAAACTTATTTTAATTGCTTTGGGTCCTTTTTGCTCTTGATTCATCCTCAGATAGAATTATGATTTAGGCTTTAGTATGACTAGGTGCATAATAAATAAATAAATTTATAGTTTGCCCAGTTTTCATTATAATTAGCTTCCTTAATTTTTATAAAAGTGGTTATTCAACTTAGGTTTAATTTATCATAGTTTTTTTATTTAAATTTAATATTATATAAACCACAATCAAATCTTTTAACTTTAAAGGTGCTTTTATTTGAATTTGATGTTAGATTTGACTGTTAAGCTTAGAAGACAAGCTGCATTGATCAAGAAAATATAAAGAGTATATATAAGTCAAATTATCAATTATTTAAAAAGCACCAAGCAAAAACAATAGAAAGGTTTTTATGAATTTCAAGCCTCTAAAAGTAATAAGAAAAAAGAAATCTAAATTGAAATTAAGAAAAACTGTAAGAAAACATAAAAATAATGGATTTTGGCAGAAGTGATAAAGTAGTTTTAAAAGCTGAGAAGATAGGAAAAATGCTTTAGATTAAAATAAAACTAACTAAGTCAAAATAGAATTAAAAAATATTTGAACTTAAATTGACTAACTGTAGATTTGATACAGTTAAATTTGTTCGAACAACTTTTGTTTAATCAGATTTTTTTGCTTATTGCCAGAAATCCACAGACCGTGAGATTAATCATCCACCAAGAGAAGTCCTAAGTATTCTAACATTAGGGAGTGACAGGAGAACCTGTGACTTTGGCATTTCCCTTTGGCCCAGGTTATTTTGTTCATCAGATGTAGGAAGTCTGACTGGGCCCAAAGCCCAGAGGTAATGGGACAATTCTCCCTACATCTGGATAAGGTTCCATAATACTGCTATATTGTTCATATAGGATACTATACTGTATGAAGACAGTATTGCCTTTTGTTCTTCTAATAGAATTATGTTGCTGGAGGGATCCAAGGAAAGGACTATGCTTATCTCATAAGCCCTACAAGACAACAAATAAGAGACACTAATCTTTATTCTTAAACAACTGGCCCAACAGCCCACAATATTCCAGGTTAGCCTACAACCATGTAGCTTTAGGGCAGAGTGGTGGAGAGTCCAGTCTAGGAGGTTGTGGTTTTTGAGGGAAGCAGTATTGTATTCAGACCTTTCACAGCAGCTGTTTCCAATACAGGGCTGTTCTATGACTAAGCCTCTCCTTATAGCAAAGTTGGTCATCTACCTGGGCCACTACCCAGGGCTAGCTAGTCAGTGGATGACTACTAGTTCATGGAGGTGATTGTTTCAATCTAATCAGAGCTGCCTTTGATAAATTGACTACTGGTCTATTTATCTTGGGTGGTTGGCCTTGCGGCCCAATCCTTTGTGGATTCTTCTAAATACTATTTCATTAGTGGTGCCCCTGACAGCCCACAGTTTCTAGGATAAAATGACATTAGGAATATTCATGATGTAAGTTGCATATGCAAAAACTCTGTTAGCTGCAAGCTAATTACTGACAAATATATACTAAGCTATTCTGTGCATGGGAATATGGGATCAGCTTATGCCAGAAATGAGTTGATTAAATGATCCTTCTAATCTAGCGGCCTGTACATCCACTTTTTTATGTTAAAACTCAGCTTGGTTCAGCTGGGCTGGCGCCTGCAATTATTGGTCAAATCTGTTAATTAGTTAAAATACCAATTTCCTGACACTTATCTTCACAGCTTTAAAAGCTAATGTTTAAAGTATATTCAAGGATTCAATGATTACTTCATCACAAAAATTACCAAATTTTTAAATACTGGGGCCTGCATGTTTAGATACTCAAGAATTTGAGGAGCTATCTTATTTTTAGTGTGAATAAGTAATCTAAAAAACAAGTTTCTAGTGATTCAAAGGGGATTTAAAAATCAACAATACTGGTGAGAATCTTCCTTTCTATTGGTTAAATAGATTTTTATCATTTGGAGTTGCCAATTGGGAATCTATTTATATGACATCATAATTAAATTATTTTGAAACTAGGCGGTCAAGAATTGTTTACTATAAAGATTATATATTAGGCTATCTGTTTATTGAAATTAATTGATAGAAATGAAGTAAGGTCTGGATAATCTGGTATTAGTAATGTAAACCTTGCTTTAACCCATTGTGAAGACACTGAGATTGACTATCAATGATGGTCAGACCTGATTAGTATTCTAGAGTTAATGATTGCAGATAGGCAATACAGGGGTATTTTCCAGCATTAAATCTTATATTAGTTGTTTTACGCCAGTAAATCATTAGCTCAATCAATTACTGCCAACAAATCCTTATGATCATCATTTAATGCCAGAAAATCTATCTAACTTATTATTTCTACTGGAAAATTCATTAAGCTATAGATTACCACCAGTAAATCAAGATGATTCAATCACTGTTGGTATTCACAGCATTCATCTATTACATCCTCTATATTCAACTAATAAGCTACATCACCATCCAAGGGGAATTTACCACCAGTAAATCCCTTGCTTGATACACAATCAATTTAATTGCCAGATTCAAACCAGGCTTATCTATGCTGTAAGTTCCAATCTAATAAACAGCATTCTTGTCCCAATTTCCCTTTGAATTATCCCAAGCTATTATTGGGCAGTAAATACTAAGCCATTTTTTGCTGGAAAATACCAAAAGTTATTCCCCAGCCAATCAAGTGGCTCACTTTTCCAACCAACTAGTATACATCAGGAGGCCAGCTGTACAGAAAAGACATGGTCCTGCCTTCTCCAAAGCCCTATACCACTTGTCACAACCAATCAGACCATTTTAAGTCATCTGAACAGGATCACAGCTAGGACCAGATGCCCAGAAACCCAGCAAGAGGCAACCCTACTGCACCCAGAGTGGTATTTAATGTACCACTCAAGGGCCCAAAACAACAACCTTTATCACCTCTTTATCAGAAATCTTGTAGGCCAGCCAGGCTAGAGACTTTGCAAATAAAAGCAAAAATAAGGTTCACTTCATATTTTTTGAGAAATCCTTATATAGAAAAAAGGTAGGATTTTATTCACAGCTCCTAGCTAACAACTTAATAGTCTAGTCATGAACATAAGAGCTATCAACTCAGAAAGCTTTAAACTCACCTTTTGTCAATAGCAATGTTTAAGATGTTTAAAATATCTAATGATTTATTAGTTGACCTACATAATTTCTTATCAGGTGAGATGATTCTTACCTGGCATTTGGTGCTCTAGCATAATATTTTTCAAAAAGCTGCGGACCAAGATATTTATCAGCTGCTATGAAAGATCCTAAGTATTCTAACCTTAGGAAAGTACAGAAGTATCTGTGGCTTTGGCGTTTTTTATGAACTGGGCTAATTTGTTGTGTTCATCAGATGCTAGAAGTCTGACTGGGCCCAAGGCCCAGAAGCAATGGGAAATTTCTTCTCACATCTGGATCAAGATTTAATCATTTATTTATAATATCATATAAAAACTTTACTTTATGACAAAAGTACCATTTTTTGCTCTTACTACTAAGGTTAGTCATAGGAGGGAAGATTAATGAAAAATAACTGTGCTTTATCCAAAGTCCAAAAAAGTAAAGAATAAGAGACAATAGACTTTATTAATATATGGTCCATACCAGCTACCTGTATTATTCCAAGTTAACTTATAGCACTAAGATAGAGACTGAGGTAGCATTAGGGTGTTGTGGCAGGGGGTTCAGTCTGAGAGGAGGTGGTTTTTACAAGGAAGCATTATCATCATACAGGACTTTCACAGAAGCTGTCTCATAAAGGGCTGTATAGCCGAGTCCCTACTTAGAGTGAAATCAGCCATCTACCTGGGAAATAAATCAAGGCTAGATAGTCAGTGGATGACTAATAGTTGACAGAGATGACTGTTTTAATCTAATCAGAGCTGCCTTAGACAAATAGACCAGTGGCCTATTGTAAGGATCCTGGATCCTTACGCCAGTCTGGATCAGTTTTTAACTAATCTGGACCTGCAAATCTGATCTGGTAGAGCCCTTTACCTTGCCCAGAAAATTGAGGGGCCTCTAGCCAATCAGAAGCCACTGCTAAAGCAAATGGGACTAAGCCAGATCAAATTATCAGAAACAATCCATTACAGCCAATCAGAGGCTACCAAGTCCCAAATCAAATGTGGAAACTATTCTGGACCTCTAGACACACTGAACGGCAGCCAATAAGATCTCAAAGGAGAGGAAAACAAATGTGAAAACCACTCTGAGCCTTTAAACACCCAATCAGAAATAACGGAAGCTGCACCTCAATTAAAAGCACATTTCAAATCAGAAATTGCAACCAATGAAGATTCAGAAAGCCTAATAAGCAGTGTGATAAACACCAAAATAGAAGCCAATCAGACAATCCCCAATCCAATGTTTAAACTACCTACAACTGTTGCAGAGCCTGAAGCTGTCTGCCCTTGCCATGTCCAGCCCTCCCGATAACCCAGTAAGTCCCATTGAAAATGCTTCAGCCCAGTGTAGTGCTTAAAGAGAATATCCCCTTGTTGAAATCCTGCTCCAATAAACTCTAATTTCTCAGTATATTGAAATATCCCTTCCTTTCTCTATATTCTCATCTTTGATTAGTAGAGAATTTCCAAAAATTCTAGCAGGCCATGTGTAAGCCTGTTCTACTGATATGATAATCCCTTCTACCCTTTTGTTTGATTATGCTGAACAAGGGCCAAAGGCATACATGAACCTCCTCACACTCCAACCAAACCTGTTGAAGACTCCTACTAGTATCAATATGAACCCAAGCGCCTTCACTGCCCTTATGTTAAAAGAACTTACATTCCCCCTATTATCAATCCAATTTCTCTCTGGTAGGTAGTTGGTTATACTGGCCTATACTACCTTTTGAAAAAATTCTCCCCCTTCCTTGGCCAATGCTGCTTGTTTGGAAAAATTACCAAAATTTTGATGGTAGGGGTGCCAGTAGATGCTAACTCAGTGAAGTTTAATCTAGTGGCATTGCTTTACTCTTTGGGAGACAAACCTCCCAATAAGTGGATCCCTCACACCTATTTATCTTAGGGTGGTTGGCCTTGGGGCCTAATCCATAGCAGATTATTCTAGATACTATTTCATTAGTGGTGCCCATGCTAGCCTGTAGTTTTTAGGATAAGCTAACATTTGGAATAGTTATGATATAAGTTGCATATAGGAGAACCCTTCTAGCTGCACACTGACTACTGAGAGGTAAATAATAGTTTACCCTGCCAATATAATGATGAGTACAGCTTATTTCAGAAATGAACAATTGGGCAGTTTACATATTTTTGCAGCCTATTGGACTATCTTTTTTGTTGAGACTTGGTTCATTTCACCTGGAAGGTGTACCCATGTTTATTGGTTGAATTCATTAACTAGTGAAGTGATCATTTACTGGAAATGTTGATAGTCCAACCATTTTAAAAGGAATAGAAAACTTAGCAAAGGTAGGTGGTTGATTAAAAAAATCTGTGTAAGATTTATTTCAGCTTGTTTTTGCCGTTTTAAAATATGTAGACAGAAATTAAAAAGTGCAAACTGTCCATGAGACCTCACATTTTGAGCCAATGGGGATGGGATGCCAGATTATTTTTCCAATTGCAATTAGTGTACATTGAATTTGGAAATGTGGCATTTTTCAAACAGGTTCTAAATCTATATTATAAAATATGTTCATTTCAAATCAATTTTAATGAAGCCTTTAAATTTCCCAACCACCAACCATGGCAACTTTAAAGACAATAAGTTTATTCAGTCACAATGAGTAGTTCCAATTCAATTGAAAAATAGGCATCTGCCGCTCCAACCAATTTATAATGAATTTTATAAAAAATACAACTAAGGTAAATCCAAGTGAGCCTTAAGCAGTCTTGAAGCACTAAACAATCCTAAAATTTCAAATTTAATTGAACTTTAATACTAAACTTCACATTACTATGTGACAGGAAATCTGGATACTCTGATTGAATGACCTATTTCTTCATCCATGATCATCCTTAATGGATTAGACACAAGGCCACCAGATTATAGTACTAACAAGTACTATAGTAAAAGGGATGCCCAAGATAGGATCACTTGATTCCAGAACACAGAAGAATTGGTTCTGATTAGCCAAGGTTGCTATAGACAGAATACTAGCCAAATTGTACTCCAGAATGGCCAAGTAGACGTGCCACTGCCAAAGGCCCATCCATCAAGATCACTATTTGAGAACTGGCTGAATCAAGTAAGCAAGATCCCATCAAATCAATGTTGAGTCATAGTACAATGAATGGGAGATCACCCAATCAATGTTCCTGACCTATAGTCATAGGATGTGAGCCCAGATAATCACAGATGTCAAAGTCAAATAATGGGACACTTTAAGCTCATGCAAATCAGAAGAGCAGAAATTCAGAATAATAATAATATATCATTCCAAGTCACTATGCTGATTGGAAGCCTAGTCCTGGGGGTTGAAACTAGTAGCTTGAGAATGATAGGCTGACTAGTAAGTGCTAGAAGCGTCAGACAGCTGTCTGACAAGAGGGTAGATTACCCTATAAAAGCCCTTCTATATCACCATATAGGGTTGACAATTATCATCCATTTATTACTGCAGAACTTTTTTCACAGTAGTAAAAATGCAATCCAAGCAGTTAGACCTTTCTTGTCAACTACTTGTGAGATCATTTGTAGAACGCCGCCAGCCAGAGCTTGCTGCTGGCTTATTGTATAGACTTGAAGACTTCCCTTCTCTAATTGCCTCCCTTGATCAAGCAATGCACGTCTGCCAGATTGAGGCCTTTAATACCAATTGGAAGCACATATGTTGTCATACAGATCTTAGCCCCTAATACCTTTCAACAATGTCTAATTATCCAAATACTTCAACTAATAAACAATCTATCAAGACCATAAATTTGACATTATGTATTTAAAAATACTGAATTTAATTTAATAATCAATAACACACCTAGAAGCCAATTTAGTATATTTACAGTATAAAACTAAACTAAAGCTTAAGTTTCCATCCTTCACAAAAATCATTAAATTTAATAATATTTTTTTAATATATTACTTTAAGTTATATGTGGTATATAAATTTTAATAATATATGCCAACTTAATAATTAACTATAATTTTATTTAATCACAGCAGAAAGCTAACTATACGGTCAGATACTTACTTTTCTGACGAGTTTCAGATATAAAACTTGATTTAAATAGAATGAGTCTAACTTACGACTCCAAAAAACAAGTTAAGTTCTAAATATTAAATAAGCTTTAAAAGACTTATAACACAAAAAGTGCTGAGAGTTTATATTGATTTTTAGCTATTGCAAACTAGCCCAACTACGCTCCTAATTAAAAAAGCAGACCTCTTATAAATTTAGGGTATTCAACAAACAGACATATTTTTAACTGTTTATGTAGAGAATTCAACAATAATATGCCCAGGGGTTTAGTTATTTTTTCAAATAGGGAATTGAAGGTGCCATATTTCATCAAAACGCCCTTCAAGGATAACCCCTTTAATTGGCATGGCAATTTTGGATAATTTAGATGCAGTTAAATTAACTACTGAAATTAATAAAAAGTATCTCTTACTATAAATTGAGTTTTTATTGATATTGTTAGTGATAAAAAAGAAATATAAATTTTATATACTCTTCAAAAGCAAGGTTATATCAATAATCAAAGAGTGTAGCCTAAATATTTTAGTTTGATTTCATAGCAAAAAGCTTTGTATGAATCCAGGTTTTCTGTAATCCGAAAATTAGTGGGTTTAAAATTAGCGTATCGAGTAAAAAATTGAAAATTTATTAAGCATGCTTAACTTTATAGCATATAATAGTTAAAAGGTTGATTCGAAGTATCAGACCATCTACCAATATTTAAAAGCAGTCGCGCCAAGCATATACGGCTGGGAATAAAAAACGATTAGCTTTAGTGATCCTTACCCTAGCGATTAAAAGTAGGCAGGGATTTAAATTATGTTACAGTTCCCTAGATTTTTTAATTGGATAGCTATCCCAAACCCGCCTAATGATAAAGGCAGGATTTTTTTTGGATATTTCATTGTCCGAACCAAATCCCGGCTTATTCTGTTTGGGATTGGATTATTTGTTTTCAAGT
>CAKOGF010000416.1:0-10664 GCA_933228935.1 Pemphredon lugubris
TATGGAAATAGCTTTTTAAGGTTAATTAGCAGTAGCATGTGACTGATCTAATTAGGGCAGCATTTGTTATTTAACCAATTGGTTAATTAGAGATGTTATGATTGGGTGGCATAGATTTTTAGCTATAATTATTATATAACAGGTTTAGTCAATTCAAGAGGCATTTTGGTAATCAACTTGTTAGGAATTAGGCTTTCCACAACACCTTTCCCCTTGGCCCTCAGAGAGAGAGAGTGCTAGATTCCAGAACACCATGATGTAAATCATTGGGGGCTTCAGCTCCAAAAATTTTCAATTCTTGTGTAAAAAGTCTCTATAATACCATCTTATTTTCCAATACTGGACATGTATAGTATCAAATGATCATGGTTCATCACTTTGTCTATGCATCATTTTTCAAGCTCTTGTACCAGGTAGATGTGATTGGGGGTATACTTGCATAATGATAGCTGTACCTAATTTCTTGAGTTAGGGCTTGGAGAAATAAGGGTTCAAATCATTCAAGAAGTTATTTCATGGCCATGTTATTCTTGGTTTCTTGTTTCTGTTGTTCTATTTGAATAAAAGCTCTTTGGGAATGTCTCAACTGTAACTTCCAGATAAAAGAATTAGACAGAACATGTTGGTAGTTTTATTTCAGGGCTTGTTAAAAATGTCATTTAAAAGAGCCTTAAACCAGTCACTGCATTTTAACATAATTTCCCCACTATTAGGGAAGTTGGTAAAAAAGCTGCTCACTTGGTGGGATTCTCTATAGAAATCTGGCAAGAAATTGGACTTAGGACTCATTAAATGTTTTAAACTCTTCTGTTGGCTTGAAGCTGTTGCAGTGTGGTAAAAGTTGCGCTTTATCCCATGTTTGGCCATATATACATTAGCATTTGCTTTTATGAGTTTGCCCCTCTATCTATTATAAGGAGTTCTTGAGTACCAAATTTAGCTATAAATTTCTTACTAATAAAACATTTTATATTGTTACCTAGGTTCTTTTGAGTGGCCTGAGCTAAAGTACATCTGTTAAAATATTCCACAACTTTTATTATATACTACTTGCTGCCATTGGGTCTTCTGAGGATGGTTTCTACAATATCAATAACCAGATTTTTAAGGGTGTGTCTACCAAGATGAGAGAACCAAAGTTGGAGGATGTTTAGGACTTTGCAAAGTTCTTTTGCACATTTTTATTGTTTTATCAACTTGAAAGTATTAATATATAAGTTAGACAACCAGTGTTTTGCTGGTAGGCTACACCATCTCAAAAATGGCATATCAAATTATGCCATCTCAAAAAACAGCAGATCAAATTTACACTATCTCAAATTTATAATAGAAACAGCATCTTAAAATGGCATTTCAAAAACGGCATTTTTAATTACGCCATCTCAAATCTACGCCATCTCAAAAATATAACAAAACGGCATCTTAAAAACAGCATTTTAAATAGAAAAAAATAAAAGAAAATACTAAAAATATATAAAAAAATATAATAATAAAAAATAAAAACAAGAGTAGACTAAAAAGACCCTCAGGATTTCATTTCTGCAATAAAAAAGGAAGTTAATTCAAGGCAACATTGCAATATGAAGCACCAAAGTCAAAAAAGCCAAAAAAAGCTTCTTTGACCTTGTTGTTTGAAAATTAAGCTATATATTATATATAAACTATGCTAAAAGCTACTATATTTATGTATTAGTAAGAATAAGCAAAAAATGATAGAAAAGTGAGGATTTATTGGCAAAAGCAATTAGACATTCTTGGATAAAGCAACAGAGATGAACTAGAGGTGCTCAAGTTTTCTGTCCTTTGCATAGTGCTTGGGCACTGCCTTGCTGACTTCTTGGTACTTGACCACAGCCTTGGTCTGCTTGGGGGGTCATCCTTTGTTCTCATCCCAGTCTTGAACTGGCAGGCAGAGATAAACTGCTGGGTCTTCAAGTGGGCCATGATCTTGTTGAACTTAGGCTTCTTGACCCACACCCTGGTAGCAAACTGGCTATGCCACCCTTCAAGAGAAGAGGTGGTCTTAATCAGACCGTCCTTAACCTGTCTGAAGCAGTTCCAGCTAATTTTATCACCTCCCTTTCTGATCTGGCGCGCTCCTTGGAAGACTCCAATCTATTGAGTTTCAAAGTACTCAATAAAGGGACCAAAGGTTTTCTGGTTGGCAGTGATATAGGGATGGCACATCAGCGCGTCATATAAGGCATTTACCTCCTCTTTCCTCACTAGAGACAGGGCAGCAAAGCAATTGAAGACATCTTTGCCCTCATGGGTACCATAAGCATTGATCAGCTCATTAAGAGCAGGGACCTTTTGGAGGCGGCGGCAGAGGGCTTGACGGAAGTGGAAATAACATCCCTGGGGGGAGCTCTTGAAGACCTTGACAAAGGTATTGGCCTGGGCTTGCTCAAAGTCAATCACAAGGTGAGTGTGGTAGGGCATGCTCTCAGCTTCCTTTCTGGGGGCTTCTTCTTCTTCCTGGGAGGGGGTTTTATTCTTTTGTCCTCTGGTCTCCTTGGGTGGCTTCTCAAGTGTTGGAATGATTTCATCCAGTTTACTCTTGAAGATGGTCAGTGCTTGGACATAAGTTTCCTGCTTCTTGTTGGGGAGGAAATGGAACACCAGAGGAAGGACTAAGTTGCCTACCTGTCCGGGAATGTTTCAGAGCTGACTGAAGAGCTTGGGGCAGGTGGAGAAGGTCCCGTCAGCTAGCCAGGTGGTGCACATCAGTAGATTTTGCAAATCCTGACTTGTGGCAAAGCAGATGATGCGCTCCTGGGCATCAACACCATCATCATGGAGGAGGAACCGCTCTCCATGCTTTGACAGCTTCTGCTCTTCAGTCAAGATAAGCTCATCAATAGAGGTGGCACTGACTCCCTCTGTGCTCTGAGCGTACCTCTGGTCTGTGAAGTACCGCTGCAACTTGCTTGCATCACCAACAGAGGCAAGTTGAGATTCATTGAGATGGAGGAGGGCTTCATTGACAACCTCAGTTGAGGTTTTATCCCTGGTGGTTGGGAGGACCTGGCGGAGGTACCAGCGTATAAGCTGGTACAAGACATCAAATGGCTCAGCACAGTCATGGTCAACTGTGAGTGCCTTAAACTGGGTGAAGCCATAAGTAGTGAGGCGGGCAGGACAGCCAAGGCTCTCACACTTGAAGTGATGCTGACAGAGAGGCTTCTTCTCATCATTGCAGCTAAAGATGTACCCCTTATAGACAAATCCGGCACCACCTTTCTTGGTCATGATGGGGTAGGCCTCAGGGTAGGTGGTGGGGACAACAAAGGCACCATGCCTGTTGCAGATGTTGCCAATAGTGTGTATATCCCACACTTCAATATCAGCATCCTGGGGAGCGTCAGACTCAGGCTGCTGGTCTTCTTGTTCATGATCTGATGCAGGAGTGAAATTTCGACTGAAGTGGAACTCCTATTGGGGGTTGGAGGGGCAGTACTCAAAAGGAGGGTGGGGCTGGTTTCTTCTGGCTCAGGTGAGGGGGTGGGGGTCTTGGCAGGTCTTTTAGCCTTAGCAGGCTGCTTCTTTGGGGATGCCTTGGCCTTTTTTCTTTGGGGGGGTATTCTTGTCCTTGGGTGCCTTGGACGCAGCTTTGGAAGTAGACTTGAGAGGCATCTAAGTGTGAATTAGTATCAAAAAAGTCATATTTATGGGTCCAATTTTTAAAGCAAAAATATATAGTTGTCAGTATAAAATAAATAACTTTTTATTACATAAATTTGTAGAAAAAGATAAATAGTATACTGTCTTAAAGTTTGAATGGTTTTTACTATGTAAGATGAAACCTTTTACTTAGGGCAAAAGTACGTGAAAAACTAGGATATTTAGTGAAAACTGGAATTCAAGATGGCATTTTTGAAATGCTGTAGTTGCAATGGTGTAAGCCAAAAACATAGGGATTTTGTATATATTTTTTTTAAAATTAAAAAAATTGAACTGGTGCTATAGTAAATGTACTAAAGTTTAAATCTAATATTTCTTAAAAAATAGCTTATACAACTGGGTTTAAAAAGTACCCAGTTGTTTAGAGAAGGTATGAAAGTATATATATTTCAAGTTTGTTATGATTTCTTACAATATTTAGATAAATGACTTTGTTTGTGAAAAAATGCTTTTATAGTGTTGAGCCCAAGAATTGAGATAGGGAATTCAAAATGACGTACTATTGTTACATTTATAATTTAAGCTTATTTTATTCTGTGAATTGAGCGAGTGAAAGTGATTGGGCCATACAAAACCCAGTGGAAATCAAGATTGTGTAAATCAAGATGGTGCAATTCATGGCTTCAATATAAAAATCACTAGTAATTTATTTTATTTCCAAGCCTAAAGTAAATATGTATATTACAGATAAGCAATAAATTACATATAGCAAATATGGTTTAAATGAATGGATATAAGGTTCTATTATTAGGAATAATATATTGGCACTGTTTTAGGCTCATATTTTTATTATTCTCATTGGTTAATACTATGGTGCACTAGTTGTTACTATGTAATATGCTTTATTTTAGTGCTCATGTGGGCTATTTTTATTTGATAATAGATGGTGTGATTTGAGAAGACAGATTTTGAGATAGCATAAACAGGCTCAACACTATGTATTTTTTTATGTAAATAAAGCTAATCAGGTAAGCCTTTATTAATTATAATTATAATGACAAAATCAAGATGCTATATTTTCAAGATGGCGCGATATAAATTTATATTCAAAAATTAACTATTTTATAGTCTATTTTATTTTTTTTGGCTTTTGAAATACCAAATGCAAAAAACACCATCTCAAAATAATTTGAGATGGTGTAATTTGAGATGCTGTTTTTGAGATGGTGTAGCCTACCATTTTGCTTTTAGTAATTTTAACATTTTACCAGCTTCTATGTGATCAAATTTGCAGTTATCTTAATATAGTGTCTACTCTTTATGCCTTGGGTAAATATGCAACACTAGTGCTGTAAAGCTTTATGGGTTGATAGCTCTTATGTTCACAACTATAAATCTTAAGTTGTTATTTGGGACCTGTGAATAAAAAACTACCTGTCCTCTTGTACAAGGACTTCTCAAAGAATAGGAATCAAAGTTTATTATTATTTTATTTACAAAGTCTCTAGTACAGCTAGGCTAAAAGATTTCTGATAAAGATTTGCTAAAGGTTGTTGTTTAGGCCTTCAAGTGGTACATTAAATATCACTCTGGGTGTATTGAGTTTGCCTCTTGTGGGGATTCTGGGCATCTGGTCCTAGCTGTGATCCTGTTCAGCTGACTTATGATGGTATGACTGGTTGTGAAAAGTGGTTTAAGATTTGGGAGAAGGCAGGACCATGCCTCTCCTGCACAGCTGGTCTCTTGGCTTACGCTGGTTGGTTGAAATAGTGGGCCACTTGATTGGCTGAGGAATAAATCTTGGGATTTTCTGGCGGGAAATAGTTAGGGATTTACTGACAGAGAATATCTCAGAATATATTGAAAGAAAATTGGGATAATAATGCTGCTTATTAAATTGGAAATTACGGCATAAACAAGCCTGGTTCAAATCTGGCAATTGAATCAATTGTGTATCAAGAAAGAGATTTATCAGCAGTAAATTCTCCTGGATTGTGCTGCAGCTTATTAGTTGGATATAGAAGATAAAATAGATGAATAATGTGGATATCAACAGTGATTAGCTCATCCTGATTTACTGGTGGTAATCTATGGCTTAATGAATTTGCCAGCAAAAATTATCAGTTAGATAGATTTACTGGCAGTTGATGATCATCATGAGGATTTGTTTGTGGTAATTAGAATAACTAGGGATTTACTGGTGGAAAACAACTAAAAGAGGATTTACTGGCGGTAAACCCCCCTGGTATTACCAATCAGTAATTATCAACTCTAATTTACTAATCATGATTGACCATCATTGATAGTCAATCTCAGTGTCTTCACAAGTGTCATAAGTCATCTTAAAATGTAGAATACCAGAGACTTCAGCAAATATGTGTTTATTTCTGATTGTCATGGTTTGAGTTAATTCAGTGGTCACTTTAGGGAATCCCTAATTTTTATGCATTACTAGGAGAAACCAATCAGGATCAATTATAGCAGTTCTGTAGAAATTTTTGAAGTACATATGTGAGAGGGCATCAGAAACTTTCAACTTTTCTCCAGATTTATATTCAATCAACATGCAATACCTTTGCTTAGTTTAATCTATTTGTCTTATATTTCCGGATTAATTTGTATTTTCAAGTAGATTTTTGTGGTCTAGATAACATTTTCATTCAAGAAGATAGTGTATCATAGCTAATATCTTCTTGTTATGTATGGTGTAGAAACATTATTCTTCTGAGATCTTATGGAATTTTTATGCTACAAGGAGGTATTTGCTTTCTTTTTTTTGATACATAGTACCCTACCAATTGCTATATCAGAGGAATTGATCTCCAAATGGTAGTTGCCATCTTGCATGTGATATTAAAGTAGGGGTGCTTTCAAAAAACTTTGTTTTAGATACCAGAAAATGTAATATCTCTGTGCAGTCTACTCAAATTCATTATTCTTACTTGTTATCTGTAAGAGAGAGGTAGTTGATGTACTTTATTCAGGGATAAAATGGTGGCAGTACACAGCTGTTACTAGAAAGGGGAAAAACTCAGATTAATTTTTTTAGATTCATTTTGCAGATGGCTTTGACCTTTTATAGGTAAGTTCTAATTTTTTAAAGACTAATAGGTGGCCAAGGAAGGATAATTATTGTTGGTGAAACATGTAGTTAGAGAGTTTGGCTAGTAACATGTTCTCCTTGAATGTTTTCAGTAATACATATATATCAATGTTATGTTGATCTTTGGTGTGACTGTAGAATTTAAAGCTGTCTAGGTACACAAGTGCGTGTCTTTCAATGTTTTTAGTGAACAAATCATTCATGTAGGTAACAAATGTAAATGGGGTGTTAATAATGCCAAAGTTAAAACCATGCATTAAAATGAACTGTACTTGGTTTGAAAGGCTGTCTTCAGAATATCTCCCTCCCTGATTTCTATCTGATTGTAAACTGCGGTCAGATTTATCTTGGGAAAGTATATTTTACCCACAAGGTGTCAAAGAGCTGGTCAATTCTTGGTAAGTGATGACAATTTTTGAAAGTTACTTTGTTTATTGCTTGGTAGTCCGTAACTAGGTGTAAGGAGCCATACTTTTTTTGGCTAAAAAGAATACTGCAGTGCCATAGGGAGACTGTGATGAACAGATGGATCCATTTTCTAATGCTTCAGTCAAATATTTCTGTATGGCATTGTCCTCTATGGGGGTCAGCTTATTAATGGGGCATGCCTTAGGCAAGCTGCTCTTGAGTTAAATTGAGTGTTTAATGTGTAAATGAGCCAGAAAACCAGGGAGAGTCTCCTGAAAGACTTTTAGGTAATTTTGGACTATATGATAAAATGTATCTTTCTATTTGGGGACAGAATTAATGGAGTGAAAATGTATGATCTCATACCTAAACAAATCCCAGTCAACTTTAATAAGGTTGTCTTGCTCTTCCTGTGCTTCAGTGATCCTTAAAAAGATTTAGTTGCTGAGTAGCTTATCATAAGAACTATGGTAAATGTGATGATAAATAGATTCTTACTCCACAGTGAGAGTTGACATAACCTAGTCCACACAAGAGCTAGTCTTTCTCAGCCAGTCCAGCCCCAGGACAATGTTGAAATGTGTATAACATAAGAAAGGAGATCTTATGGTATTTTTGATCTTCTCTAGCTGTATGGTGAAGAATTTGGTTTAATCATGTATGGATAAGAAATTTCTATCAATGAGATTCAATTTTTAATGCTGCTACAAACAATTAGAAGCTCCATAGTTTTGAAAAGCCTCTTTTTTACTAAAATGCAGTCTGCTCTGGAGTCCAGTAGAGCAAGCTCTTTGTATATTAAAAAATTAAAAGGATAGAACATGAATTTATTGCTGTTATTGGCTGTGTCAAAGAAAAGGGGATCTCAAGATTGAATATTGCACATGGTGGTGACATCAAGTTTGTGCAGGTAAAAATAAGATATTACTGCTTTTAAGTTGTTGTATTGTTTGAGGAAACCTGAATTACTTATTAATCTACCATATTATTTCCCACCTCCTCAAAATCCTGGACCATGCTGATATGAAAGTTGGTTCTATTACTTTTTGCAGTGAAGCTCACATTTTTAGGGCATTAATATGAAATGTTGGATTTAATCAGGATGGAAAGTACAGGCTGAATATTCTTGAATTTTTTCCATGTGAGATGCTCAGATGTGCTTTTATATAGATTATGTGGTTTATGCAGCTATTTCTTTCTTTTTATAGGCATTCTAAAGGTAAAAACAGTATTTTATGATTAATGTCAGGAATAAAGTATGGAATTAGTAATCCATGAGCTAATAGAACTCCAAACTACTGAATACCCAATTCGTTTTATAATTCATCCAAGAAGACCCAGAAGAAGACAAGAGAAAAAGTGAAGAACCATAGGAATTATTGGAGCATCATAAGAATAATGATATAAATGGATTAATAGAAAGATAATAATAATTCATATTCATCAATTTTTGAGTAATATAAGCTAAGGAAGCTAACATTAAATCATTGGTTTAGATGGTGTACCAGAATTTATAGCAATAATAAAAACTATCAACACCCAATTTTTCTTGATTTCAGCTTTCAGAAATGTCTTTAACCACTGAGATTGGACCTCTAGTTTTAGAGATATGGCTTTTTGAGGATCAGTTATATATTCAAAAAGACAATAATTCAGAAGGCATTCAAACTGCAAAGACACTAAGAAAATAGCACAATTAAATTAAAATGAAGAAAAATCTATATAAAATCAAATTCAAATATTATAAAAGCAATTAAATTAATAATAAAATATTTTCAGGATTGTAATTCCCGACAATCATGTTGTACTTTAAATATAGGTTGAGTTTTATCAAAAGGCCAGAATAATGGATGGGCTATTAAACGTCATTTCTAAGAGCTATGAATAGCAGAGATATTTTCATACATGAATATATTCCTTCAAGGTGACCTTTTTTGAGCTTGCATTTTTCACAGAAAATAAGAAGTTTGGTAAATATAAATTCTTGAAAACCATCTCAAGTTTCATCTTCTATTTAAATGCTGCTATTCTATTCTTCCAACCAGATGGCATCATCTTCAGTCAGTTGAATTACTAATTTAGAGATATGGAAGCAATTGAGGCATTTGATCTATTCTAGCTTGTTGTGTGCTAATATCAACCAAGTTTTTTTGGTCTCAGTGCAGGAACCTGATAAAAAACCTATCTCAGAGGCACACATATGGGCTACTATATGGGCAGGCATGATGTTTAGGCCAGATTCTGAGTTGTCATTGATATTTCTCCAGAGGTAGATATGTCATTAAACTGTGCTATGAAAATAAGTATTCTATTCCAGAGGATCAAGATTTCTGTGACCCAGTGCTCACAGTGTAGGTTTATTATCCTTTAAGGATGGCATCCATTAGCTTATAGTGAAATAATTATTTGAGCAAATTGTGGTGATTATTAGTAACAGCCATTGTTACTAATATTTACCATTTATCCTGATTTGAGTAATCCTGATGTTGAATCTCTATTGAGTAATGGAGAGGGGAATTTGAAATCTTTCTAAGGTAATAACAAATATGGATGTAATAAAACATCAAATACTTTAGTATTTTCTTGAAATCAATTAAAAAATCCTGATTGTTGAAAATGCTTTTTCCTTCCTTCCCCCAAAAAGCCATTTGTATTGTATTAAAACAATCCGAATACAAATAGCCAGCCTCCAAGTTGGTTGCATAATTTTTTATAACTAAAATGTCTATTTTTATTACATTTGTCTATTTAAGGTACCTTTTTTAATAAATAAATTTACTATAAAAAGATAAATTGACTCTTTTTTATTGAAATTTACATTTGTTAAGCATTCTTAATACATAACAGACTTAATTTTTGTAACAAAATTCAGAAAAATTAGCTGCACAACCCATTAAAACTTTACACAAATAAAAAGATATTAGTATAAAACAAGAGTATATAGTAATATTATCTTAAAATTGGTATATCGAGGAAAAGTTACCTGGTTTATCAAAGCTTTAACTGCGCTATAAGCTGAAGTTACTAAAAATAAAAAAATAAATTAAAACTTTATTGAATAATAGAAGTGGTTTTATCCCTGTTGATAGGCCACCAGAGAGTGACATGTGAAAAGGGGTTTCTTAGGCTAATCCTCAATATCACGTGACTGATTCTATTAGGACAGAATATATGCATTATTGTTTGTAGTATTTGAGAGGATAAAGATGTAGGCTATATATTGAAAGTTGCCTAAATCAGAAAACAGTAAATTTGAGTCAGAAGTTAGGTTACTAAGAAACTTTTTAGGAATTTGGCTTGTTACAACACAAAATTAAGATCTGTATCAGAAAAGTAATTAATGAGTACTTTATGCTTAAAGCCTGAATTTAAATAACATAAACAACAAAGTTTTATTTATTTATTATAGCCGTAAAATAATCTACATATCACATTGGGATAAAAAAATTATGGAAGTCTATTAACAAGGAGAAATTTCTAGAAAATATATATTAACAAAGCAACATGGTAATCTGGGATTATCAATAAG
>CAKOGF010000417.1:0-10664 GCA_933228935.1 Pemphredon lugubris
TGTGAGAGAGGGGAGCTAAACTTACTAAGTCCGGCTCCCATCCTGGGGGTGCCAACCACCAGGATGCCATCCAGTACAAGGCTGGGATGGCCGCTCGGACGGGGGTCCAGAAGGACAAAAGGGGCGAGAGGGATGGGAGGTAAAGATCTAAGGCCATGAGGGCCAGGCCTCCAAAGATCCAGGGAGAACGCGACACCAAAGGGGGGGTGTCAGGGATCCCTCAGGACAAGGAAGCGAGATGATTGGGGAAGGCAAGGTGGTCAGACTGAGGGCATTGTTGGGCTGCAGAGTGACTAGAGCAGTTGCCTTGTCCCAATCAGCGCCGTCGTGGGTAAGTCCTCTAACTAGCAACCCCCCAGAAGACAGGAGGCTCTTTGTCACTCCGGGGAGGTCGTTCAGGAGCAACAAGATGCTTGAGGGACGCTCTGCCACCTGGTGGACAGAGAAGGCCAGCTATGACCAGAGAGCTGGGAAAGCTGTCCACAATAGAAGCAGGGCAGGGGCCAGCGAGAGAATCAGTGAACGTGCAACAGGGAGCAGCATTTTCAGATTCCCTGACAAATTTGGGGGAGACTGATGGGTTTGCCTGAGATGGGGAGGGCCGGAAATGGGTCAGAGGGGGTGCCTTGGGGTATGGGATGCACAGGGGGTCGTGCGGGGCGGGTGCAGGTCGTGCTGTTGGGTGCAAGTTGCGCTGGCAAGTGCGGGGTGCACAGACAGGAGCGCGAGTACAGGCGGGTACGCGCTGCAGGACCGGGC
The DNA here is from genome assembly GCA_933228935.1 of Pemphredon lugubris. Classification (NCBI taxonomy): domain Eukaryota; kingdom Metazoa; phylum Arthropoda; class Insecta; order Hymenoptera; family Crabronidae; genus Pemphredon; species Pemphredon lugubris. The sequence goes on from CAKOGF010000417.1 coordinate 760, forward strand.
GTGCAGAAGGAGCGCGCGGGGTGGGTTGGAGTGCGCGGGCGGAGGCGCAGGAGCGTGGTGTGCGTGCAGGAGAGCTCGCAAGGGTGATGACGCTGGCAGCTGTGAGCAGGGACGCATGCGCAGTCTGGAGGAGGTTAGTGGCAGAAAGAGTATGTGTAAAATCTTATTTGGAGCCCACCTTAGGCAAAACCAAAGTTTATTCAAATGAGAAAATAGACAAGCAAGGCCCCAAAGTGGGCCAGCTTGCCTTAAATTGTTGGGGCTGGGCCACAGAGGTGGCGAGGATAGGGGGCGGGATGTGATTGGCTTGGAGCAAATATTTTCTCTGCTGGGCCAGGGGGGCTGGAGAGAATTTTGGATTTCCCTGCACCAGGGCAGGATGAGTTGGAGGGGATTGGTCCGCTCAACTTATCATCCTGCCGAGGCACTTCTACATCCAAAGTTCCTTGGGGATTTGGGGGGACTTTTGCCAACTTAAAAGCTGCTAAGTGGGGGCGGGCCCAAGCCAAGAGGTAGTCTAAATCACGCAGGGACTCATCCCAGGAGGGTACCAACCAGGGAGCAGGAGCAACAGGGTAGGCTGTTACAAACCTCTCATCCACTGTGTGTGCCAAGTCCTCCAACACCCTTAGGGGCTTGGGCGGGACTTGCGGGAATTTTTTGGACCGCTGTGGGAAGACCACTCTGTCAACGGCTAAAGGGGGGAGAGACTTTACAGCCACAATAGGAGCCAAGGAAGCCCGCAGTTCAGCAAGCTAAAACTGCAGTTCCTCTATGCGGGCAGTTAATGTGGCGACTCAAGGGTCAGGTTGTGGCGGCGGAGGAGGAGGTCCTTGACTACAAGTTGTCATGTGTAATTCCTTGATAGCATCCCACAATCGTTGTTCTTGGCTGTCTAACTCATCAGGAGGGGGAGTTGGAGGGGCAGTCGCGGCAGCCTTAGATAATACATCAATTTGTGCTTTTAGATCTTGAATGATGGTGTTAGAAGCTGCCCTTTCTCTGTTTATAGTGTCTTGTAGTCTAGCACCCTCTTGCCATAATGCGGCAGACAACTCCTGCACTTGCATACTTGTGTATACCCGGAACTCGTTTAGCTGGCTTACTAGTCGTTCAAAGTCAGACCTTTGTAACTCTAAGGTCGAGTCCACCTGGGCCTGCCAGGGTCGCTGCATCTCATGGGACTCTTCCAACCGCTCCCGTACATACTCAGGTATAGAGGCTCAAATATGATTGACAGCGGCAAGAAGACGAGTTTGAGAGGACATGTTATCTCTTTGGTTATCAGAGATAAGCGAAAATAAGGTATGAGCCCATTGTTGGTAGGCAACAAACTGATCCCAATGGTTTGTCAAAGCGGCTTGAAGGTTATTCACTTCCTGTGTACAGAGCCCGAGTGTCATCTGATGATGGACAAGAGCCGGGTGGACAAACTGGGTTATTAGCAAACAGATGGTATCATATGATGAGAGGCAAACTTGGGGGAGATGATGACTCATGATTAACTCAAGATAGTCAGTATGTCCCACATGGAGCTGAAGGCTAGGAAGGGCTCCTTCACGGGCTAGTCTAACAGCCATAGCCATAATCTGCTCTACATTAGGAGTATTTAGTTGAAAGGCCGTAAGACAAGGAGTAGAGGTCAGATCAAGTACGTACGAGGTATTAGGGGGGTCGGCGATGTCCTCCTCTAGGGGAGGGCTGGTCACTTCTGGCGAGTTGGATTCACAAGGTGATATAGGTGGAGGAGGAGGGCCAGCGAAAGTAGTATTGAACGGGGTAACCAAGGGGCTTGCAGCCCCTGTAGTGAGCACCATTTTTGTCGTGCACTTGCAAGGACTCAGCAAGGAGGGCATGGCAGCGGAATCCTAATGGTAGGATTGAGGTCGTACTAAGCCAAACGGTTAGCAGAGAGGAAGCGAGAAGGGGACGTTTACCTTGTTGCTGCTATTACTGGACGTGTAATAAATCAACTCCTCTAGAAGCGTCTAGGGAGGGCGCACTGAAGTACAAAAGAACACACAAGAAAAGAGAGTATGTAGAACTTGGAGTTTATTGAGAAGAAAAATAGGAATATATACTGTGAATGAACACCACAGAATACAGTGGGTTATTAGGATCACTTGCCACATGTACAAGTGGGAAGGGGATCCTGACGGTCAGGCGTGAATCCAGAAATTGATACCGCTCCTTTTATAGGAGGGGTATAATTTCGCGTACCAAAGTCGAAAGATAAGGATTTCAAATCCTCCCATGGATTCGAACCCACCTCAGGCGAAATCAACAGAGTCTGAATAATGCCATTCACAACAATCCTGCAAAAGTTACATCACATAACCAGGTTTCAGAATCTCTTAGCTGCTCTAAGTTTTGCTGTGTAGCATAGCATATAATCCTTGCTTCAGCTGTAGGTCCATCATCATGTAGAAGAAATACCTCATCTTCTTCAAACATCTTCAGCTCTTGTGTCAGAATTAGATCACCTTGAACCATGGCACTTTTTTTTCTGGGGCAGATGTCATGGCGCTTATCACATATATACTTTACTAACTGCTCACGGTCAGGAATAAGCTTGAGATTTTTATTGCTAAGATCCTTATTAGTGTTTACTGCTAGATCAGAGGCCTTTATATCTTTTGAGACTGGAACTATTTGATAGAGGTACCACTTTAGAAGTTTTTCAAGAAGATTTGTAGGTGGGTTACAGGTGTGTTTGCCCTTTTTACTGGTAACTTTTCCCCAACCTTCAGTATTGATTCTGGCAGCACAACTTCTTTCTTCACACACAAGATTCTTGCTTCTTCCATTTCTTCTCTGATTTTTGCAATTAAAAACGTAGCCATCACTAACAATACTTGCACCTCCTTTGACAGACATAAGGGGGGGAAATTGAAGGAATTTCTTTGGAAGCTTGAACTCACCCTTGACATTGTATATGTTGTGCACCTTGAGAGGATTCCATGGTCTAATGGGTGCTTGATGATATTCAGAAAGATATTCAGCAGGCTGTTCTTTATTAACACTGGATGAAGAGGATGGGGGTGATGGTTCAGCAGATGATGTAGGTAATTGTCCTGGGGTGGGGTCATCAGGCTTCTTGGACTGGGAAAGGCTTGACTCCTTGGTGCTATTATGGTCTTCAGGATTCTTGAGATTATTCTTTTTTCCTTTTTTGTTTATAGGGATCTAATCTCCTTCAGACTCATACCAGCTTGGAGAAGAAGAAGAATCAGGGGAGGACTCTTTTATTGGTTCTGGACTTTTCACTTTTGGCTTCTGCTTCCAGAGGGAGATTTGGCTATCTTTTTGTTTAAAGAAAAGCCCTGAGCTTTATCAGAGGATTTAGGTATCTTAGAGGCAGGTTTGGAGGTCTTCTCGGGCTTCTTTGATGATTTATTCTATACAAAATGTATTAATAATAATAAAAATTAAACAAATATAAAATAAAACACTTTTATTTTTATTTTATTGTGAGATAATGATGAAAGGAGATATTTCTAGTTGTTTTGAGGGTTGAATCATCAATATAAATATTAAAATATAGAAGTTAAAAATAAAAAGTTGACTTTCTTACAGTCAGCATGGTTAAAAAAAGTGAATATAGGCTGCTGACATAAAAAAATTACTCAATTCTGACTGTCAACATACAGACAATCAGCATAATTAAGGAAAACACTATACAAATCTACTATAAAGCTTGCTTAAGATCTAGCAGAAGTTGATTTTTAGGCTAAATATTGGTTAATTTTAAATATGAAAATTTTAAATCTTTTTATATATAAATTTCTGAAATAAAATAATAGGAATTGTAGAGAAAAGCATAAAGTACACTACTGGGTACTTTAGACTACAATATCATACCATTATAATGGTGCTTTTTGTTAAGCAGCAGTGTTTTACTAATAAAACAGTCAAGGTGTTGACATGGAGACAGTCAGCCTTCCTTTATACTAGTTTTACTATGTGATTTTGATAATTTATGTCCCCTTTGTTTGCTTACCCGGCTTCCTTTGTTATGATTTCAAAGGCATGTCAATTTGACATGAAATCAACATTTTATTTACATATATAAATTCTATTTTTAACATATGAGTTTGAGCTTAAGTCAATTTACATAATTAAACTAAAATCAATATAATGAATATAACATAACAATAAATAGCTTCATAATACAAAAAAACTATGAAACTTGATGACAGGCTTTGTTTACTGTTTATCTTATTATGAATGTAATAAAAATCTAAAATAAATAGAGAAAAATAGATATTTTTAGAATATTTTATATTTTATTAAAAATAATCTGGAATCTTAATTGATGTTGACATCCAGATATTCCTTAGAAAAGTTGACATTAAGACAAAGTTCCAGAAATTTCTATTTTTATAGTAAATTTCATTATAATTTGAGCATAAAAATAAGCCTTTGTTAAAATGGTGTTGACATTATACCTGTTCCATTTTAAAAATGTAATTCTGACTTAATAGCTTGATAGGAAAAAATAGCTTAGTTTGGTAGAATCTAAATTTTGACGGTTAAATGATAAAATTATGCTGACTTACTGTATGTTGACAATTTGTTGACATACAGTAAGTCAACATGCTGTATGAGTTAATTCTGGTGGTTGCCGGAGGGATTGGGGTCTGCTGACCTGCTTTGCTAAACCCAGCCTGACTCTTTCCGCTTTTCATATGTTGTAGTCAAGCTTTGGCAAGCTCTGTCTCTAATCAGGTGCAATCCGCTGATTTAACTCCAAATTCTTGTTAGAGAACTGTAGTAAATCCTCCTTCAACTTTGTTACTAACTTCATGGTGGCCTCCTCCTTTTGATCACTACTTTCCTGTTTTTGCTCTAAGGTAACCTTCAACCAACCAGGTATCTCATTAAAGGCCAAAACCAGGTTGTGTGCATCCCACACAAACACCTGATCCCTTAGTAATGGGGTCCCTGATTTGATAAAGTAATCATCAAACAATTCCCTGTATACAGCCTTTACATCACCCAACAACTCCTCAGGCAAAGTCTGGGCCGCCTCAAGAGAAGCCCACAATTCCTCCAACAATGAGAATGGGATCTCCTTTTGGAGAGCATCAAATTCAATCTTAGAAAGGTTAAACTTTTCTTTAGACCAATCAAAAGAAGTATTCATAAAGTCAAAAATAAAGTAAGGGGAAAGCAACCACTGTCATTAAGATTTTTTTATTAAACATTTTTCCATATTTTTATACCAGCCTCTGGTACTTCTTTTGCTGAAAACCCCCTCCTGGGAAATCCATTCCTGATTTTCAACCTTGAATGGTGACATACCTTGTTAACCAATTGAAACCAACCTATAAAGACTACTTTATTCTTATTCTCTAATAATTGATCTTTTTAATCCCTTGAATCACCTGCTTCAATTCCTGGGTCATTGTCCAACTATATTTGAAGTGTTTGCCACCCCAAATATAGCAAACAAATGAGATAACCTTATCTCAGGATCCCTATTCTTAGCCCCACCTAGAAACTAAGCAATCCACCCAATCAAAACACACTTGTCTAAATATTGACACATTCAAGCTGTTATTTGTACTCTATAATTGACTTCCTGTCAATATTAGCCATGTACCTGTTAACAAAACCTTCCCGGTTTAATTAACAACCTAGAGACACCAAGTCTCACTGTTTCAAACCTCAAAAACAGTTAGCAAAAACCCTTAATTAGTACCTAATAATTAATTCCCAGGTAATTTAACAAAGAACACCTTGGTGACTCTTTTGACCACCTAGGTCAACCTAATGCTTTGATGCCTTGGTGCGCCTGCACCTGAGCGCCCCAGCGCCTGGGAGAAACAATAGGCGGCGCCTCAGCACATTTTTTCATAATATTTTGCTGCAGTGGCGCCTTGAACCATTATACAATTTTATAAGTGATATTTCCTTCACCTTTTCCACCTAGGAAAGAAGAAAATATCATTTATACAATTATCCTTTTAAACAAATTCAATGTACAGGGAATTTCATTAACCAATTTGACCAAGTGACTGTCATACGGTCACGGGTATGTATTGGCATACCCCCACAATTCTGTGAAAACTCCAGTGGGTACATCTGGCCTCACATGGGATGAAGCCCAGTCAAAACTAGGGGCTTTAATCTTGGAAATTAAGCCTTACCTGTAGTATTTTTCCCCTTAGCCAATCTAAAGAAACCACATAAGTCTCATCTATCCCCTCTTTATTTCTATCATGATGTCATTGGATCTAATTGTAGAATTCTGGGTTGTCTGTCCAACAATATGGGTTCATCCAAAATTTTCAGATATCTGATTTTAGATGAAAAACTTTTGAAAGTGCAACTCATCCAGCCAATGATCATCCAACCCCTTCAAAATTTCCAAACAAAAGCAAGCAAGGTGCTCTGAGCTTCTTGCTTACTCATTTTCAATTAAAGGCTTTTATAACTTGAAAATTTTAATTTTCAAAAAAATTTCACTTTAAATAATTAAAAAACTGTTTTTCTACTGTTCTGTTGATAAAAAGTAGCCAGAAACACCTTTGGACGGGAATCAATGCATTTCCCCTCCCCAACACTCTCAGAAGAGCCTGTGCTGTCCCCCAAGGCTCTTTTCTGTGTTTTATCTTGCCTTTCACGACGCTCTGGGACCCTTCTGCACTTTTTTTGAACTAAAATAAATAAATTCCAGTGAGCATCTATTGCAACTGGTTTCTTAGCTCTTACCCCATCTTCCTAAAATTTGGGCACTCTGGCTTAACTCTTTGATTGTGGTTATAGGGTCATTATAGTTTTCCCTGAATCCCCTTTCCAAAAATTGGACAAATCAACTACTTTTTGATGTTGATTTGATACTGAATGACTCATTTGAGGCTGCTTTTTATCTTTCTGAACATCTCTTAGCTTCTGTTATCCTCATTGACTCATGCTTGCCCTCAAATATCCCCCTGTCTTGGAGCCCAGTCCTGGTTGCAGCCAGCCTTTTTGAACCAGGAGCTTCTTCTCTAGACAACAAAGGTACTTCTACAATACTGGTCTATTTATCTGTCTCAGAATCTTCATGAAGCTTGTTGCAGTTAGTAGCCAGTACAGCAGTCTCTGCTGCTCACAAGCACTTCTAGCACCTTTAACATCTATATTACCTCAAACAACCACTTGGATTGACCATCCCAGCATTTCTCTGGATAGTGCCCTGGTGTTACTCTCCACCGGAATGAGAACCAGGCTTTCTGGGCCTGTTATCCCTTTCTTACATATTCTCTGCCAAAAAACACATTAAATACTTATATACTGGAAAAATATATCTTCAAAAATAGGCTGTTGAACAGTTTATTATGTCTATTAGCCTGTCTTATCTACTATCTAAATATATGAGACTGAACCTTCCTAATTGGTAGTACCTACTTCCCTTCTAATACCCTTAATTCCAACAGCATCATTTTTAACATTATGAAATCATTTTTGGGTTTATATAATGTAGTTTTATTATAAACCCCAATAAAGATATAATAATTTCAGAAATGATGTTATTAGAACTAAGGGTGTCAGAAATGAAGTGGGTACACAACTGATATATATCACTTTAGGGGAGATTTACTGCCAGAAAAATTTCAGGGTTATTCTATAGCCAATCAAATGATCCACAGTTGAAACCAATCAGTATACCCATAATATCATATGAACATGAGAAGGTATAATCTTACCCTCCCACAATTCTAATTTTGTAGCTGTGCTAAGAGCTGCAGCTACTAGAAGAAGAAAAATAAAGAGAAATTGATTCAGCATGATCTTTATTGAAGAAGAAAGTGATTTTTATACCCTAAGACAGGCCATCAGGGGGTGGCTTGCAGAAAGGGTTTTTAAGATTGATCTGTGGTAAGATGTGGCTGGTTCTATTGGGACAGTATAGGTGGATTACCAACTGTGGCAATTGATGGTACTATGAATGGGTGGAATATACGAGTAGTTGCCTAAATTAGGTGATAGGTCAAGTTAATTCAGGGTTCAGAATGGTATTTGAATCATTAGGCATTAGCCTTGTCATGAGATTTTAGTGTGGTATATATATTTCAAAATGTTTTTTATTTTATATAATACCAAGATATATAATAGATCTTGTTGCAACTAAACTAGTTTATAGTTCAGTAGGGTGTTGGGGAATACAACAGTCCAAGAAAGAAAACAGAGAATGAGAAGAGGTTATATTCTTTAATCATATTTAAAAGTTTATATACTCAATAGGATAGCTGTTACAGTAGGAAAATTAATGGCAGGGATTAAACGCTCTAAAAAAGAATCAAATTCAGTGTTGGAAGACAGCAAAAAAATTAGCTAACTTTGACGACTTAAAATTGGTCCTGGACAAGAAATGGGTACAAGCTGCTCCAGCTGCACAACATCTGGACCTAGAGAATTTACCAACATTATGCCCTTCAAATTTTGGGAAAGCAGTCCTCTGTTACAGCCTCCCCAAGAATGCCAGTGCTTGACCCACAGGTAACCAAAAAATCATGAATTATGATATCATAATTGATAAAAATTTCAATGGCAACCAAAGGTGGAGAAAATATTCTACCTAGCCAATCTGAAATCGCGGTACCTGACATTCCCCCTTATCATCACACAATCCCTCTCTTTAAAAACTTGTTTCTAGATAGCTTTACTTGAATAAAAATTATATCCCAAAAGACTGTCAAAACTTACTGTATCAATGTCAGAATATCTGGGTCTGTTGGCCCCAGTGTTCAGCAAATTAGCTGCCACTTTATTCTCCTCAGCCTTTGAGAGAGTTAATGCTATGTGGCCTGTCATTCACCCAACTTACCACATTGCTGACCCTGGCAATTTCCCTCTTTAATCTCTGTTGGTAATTTCCATCATCATTAGTCTGGCCCAATTTCCTAAATTTAGCTCCCACTTGATGTCCCCTTTTCTTCAGAGTGCTCTCCTCTTGATGCTTCTACTCATGATGCGGTTGTCTCATCCACATCATGTATCTTTGGCCCGCTCCCTCAAGCATTCCAACCTAACAATAGCCACCAGAATAGGGAGGGGTGACATGTTTCAGGTAAGGTTCAATCTGCAGGAATAACTTATTGAAGTCTGCCCAAATGCAAATGGGTTTCAAACCTTTTTAGGAAGTAGTGGCCTGTGTCCCACTATTGTCCACAATAGAAGGTATGGATTTGGCCTGGGGCAATTTGAAGGGCACCCCTGTATGTTGTTAGATATGGTGCCAACTGAAGTCTCAATCTCAGTTGCAACAATCTGCTTTTTTTAGATGAACTCTATTGGGAACAGTTGCATACTTTCAAACAAGAGCTTATTATAGGGAGTTACAATCAGACAATTTACTATTTAGATATAAAATACCTGCAATTTTAATTGCAAATTGTGTATGTTGTTTGATAATCCTGTGATATCATTAAAACAGGTTATACTTTCACAGTACTAGCTAGCATTATCATTTTAGCGTAGATTTGATTTTTTTACTTAGCTGAATTAGCCCTGGCGCTTAAAATTCAGCTTTTTTATAGAAGATTCTCTCCTATTCAAGTGCGCCTAATCCATAAAACAAAGCATTTGCAAGATAAGGCAGTAGATGTAATAGGGCTGCTGTGGGCAAACTCCAGGCAGCTGTGGCCAGTTTTTGGCTTTGATTTACTTAGTTCAAATACTCTTTTAAAATGCTTAAATATATGGCTCTTCCGTTTTTTAGCTGCAAAAGCTGGAGGCTAAACCGCAGCAGCCCTAGATGTAACTGAAGCTCATCTTGTTGAGCTTTTTTGAGTGAAGGTGATTCAGTTGCGGTTTCTAACTGGGTGTTATTCGGGTTCTTTGTAGTGTTAATAGGTAAATAAATCCTTAGGCACTTTAATCATATATTTTGGAATTAAGTAATTCTATTGCCTTAT
>CAKOGF010000418.1:0-10651 GCA_933228935.1 Pemphredon lugubris
CTTAAGGGCGTAATAAGTGATTATCATAATCAATAACATACAAGATGCCCCAATAACAATCAACATCTTGGGGCTCAGGTTACCAGGATTAAAGTAGATTGCCATAATGTCAGGGATCCAACCATGAATGGGTGGTCCCTCATCTTCAGGCACAGGGCGGGACGTTGGACTGGCGGGAAGGGCCCACCATACAATTAGAGCTAACTTAAGGAGGTACAAGAGAGACTTTCCAGCCCACAACCAGGGACCAGCAGGTGGCACAACAGCATCCACCACCCCATTAAGGGTGATATACACAATACCAAGCAGCTTTCTGGAAGGGTCAGGTGGGAGGTCAGGTGCAGGTGCAGGCATGGGCTTAGGGGTGACAGGCAGCTCCATGTCTAATTGTTGAGTGACAGACAGGGGGCGCCTAGTGGGTACAGGAATGCGGGCTGTGGGGTTTTGGGCAGAGTGCAATCAAGAGGTGATTTTACTATAGATAGCCTTTGACAGGATTCTGTTGGGGTTTCTGTGCATTTAAGAACATTAGATGCGGGGCTGGCGGATACACTAGAGTGTGGGTTAAACTGACAGACTACAAGAATGAAATATGGCAGTATTTGGGAGACTCAATGTCTCATAACCTTTATTTGAAAATGGCAATGAGGTCTGGAGTAGGGTCCATGGGTTCATATAGAACCTTACTGCCAGATCCCTCATCAACCAGAGGAATTCTTTTCCAGTGTCAGGAATTCACAGGGCAGGAGGGTGGCAGAACTCTGTGGGTGGCACTAGCTATGAGACAGCATTCATTGGCTGGTTTCTTGGGGCAAAGGGTTGCTTTCTTCTGTTCTGGAGTAGTATTCTCAAGGGCAGTCTTGTGGTCTGTAGAGACCCCAGGGTCAGGTCTTTGATTGGTCACAGAGAAGGCCTTCAGAACTATCAGACTGGCAGTTGGTGTCTTGCTGTCTCCTTTAGGTAGCCTAATTGGATCATTTTTGAGCATCAAGATTGGCGGCTCTTTGTTGGTACTACTAGGTTTGGACATTAAAGGGATTGTTATTTGACAGAATTTGATTCCGTTATTGCATGGGTGGTCTGGTGTATGGTTGTCTACTCTATCAGGTATTGTGCAGGCTGGCGTCTGTTTGTCTATTCTATCAGAGATCTGGTGGGCTGGTGTCTGTTTGTCTAATCCATCAGATATTGGACAAGCTGGTAAATTGTCATTTCTGACAAATAGTCATAAAAGTGACCAAAGTGTTTCAATCAAAAGCCAGAAGATACTGTAGCCAAACTTGATAACCAGATAGCTGAGAAAGAGCCAGATAAGACCCCTACTGACAGGTATAAAGCCAGAATGGCTGTCAAATGATCCAGTATTGTCATTCTTACCAACTAAAGTTTTGTTATGAACCTTTGGTTCACCAACATTTCACCCTATTTGTTTCTAGTATTTTTCCACTACCAGACTTCCAGCCTGAAGAAAAGCCCCAAGGACCACCAAACAACCTGGTTGCCTACAACTACTACCATTCTTCTGACACCCTATTTGGTCCTGTACACTTTACTGAGTACCCCCCAACTCAAACCACAAACAGTTGAAATTGGAATACTTGCTTTGGTACTAGAGACCAGGAGCAGTCCAAAATCCCCAACTGTCAGGGCCCAAGGGCTTCTGACTCTGAACCATTTAAACTGAAGATTTATTTATTTGGTTTGTTTATTTCAAGGACCAAAGATGACCACAAATGAAGAGGAGGGGAATCAGGATCCTTTTATACCACTTGATCTGATTCTTCCAGATCATTCTCAGAGATTCTTGGGGCTTCATTTGGGGACTCATTCTGTGAGTCTGAGACATCAGCTGATTGCATGGCATCATATTCCTTTGGGAATCTTCAAACTTCATTCTTTGCTTCTGTTTATCGTCCAAAAATAGCTCAATTCGAAACTCCTGCTTTCTGGCTTCAATTTGAGCGTGAGAACGTCCAAATCTGATCAGTATCAGCTGAGATACACTAGTATTTGTCAGCGCAGCATTGGTTGTTAACTTTGTAGGCCCGAAACTTAATCGCATTTCCTTCTTGGGACGTATCAATGAGTTCTCCCGGGTTGAACGTTCAATTAGGATTAACTTCTGAACTAGTTCACCTAGGGAGACCATTAAGGTGTCGTTTTGATGGCAAGAATCTGCTCTATCAGCCCAGATAGTTAAAACGTAACTTTTGGAAACAACAATGTCATGGCGGTTCATGACACCAACACCTGGTTTGAGATGGGAAAGACATCACTGTCTATTCCCTCATCTTCAACATAAAGTACAACAACCCCCACATCTACCTTGCTCCAATGAAACCATCACCAACTTCTAAGCCAATGGCCAACCCACCTCCCATTTCCAATTTCATGGACCAGAGCAATCAGTTCCTTAGATGCTGTATTTAGTACTCACTGGGATAATAGAATCTGCCTTAACTATGTCTGGACCTTGGGCTATGGTAGGAAAAGCTGTATCCTCCTTGGTAAAGTTAGGACCCATCATCTGGTGGGTCTTGCCTGCTTCCACTTTTTCCTGTCATGCCTAGGGTTTTAAATTAGTACTTATCCTATAAGTATTACCTTTTTTTCATGTTGCTTGGTTTTGCAACATTGACCAGTTTTTGTAATGTTGGAATTTGGTTTCAATTCTTTTATATATTTATCTATTCTACAATGATGCACTCTCTTTTACAAATGAAACGTTGAATTGCAGACTTCAAAACACTCATTCAACTCTTAAGGAGTGCTTTAAGACGTCTCTTTAATGTTTCAGAACCTCATTAAGAGGTTTTAGCTGCTTGTTACCTCTATATAAACTACTAAGAAAAGTAGGCTTCTACAAGCCAAAATTCTTGTATTTCCCCTTGCTTTGATTTTTCTTATTTTTCTCTTTTTTTCTTTGAACATTCTTTTTTTAAAAAAAAGAGAAAGGTATTGCTCATTTCAAGGAGACAGTAGTTAGGGTTTGGTAATTTTCTACCATGAATCTAGTTCAGGGTCATGCTGGGACCTTAGTTTCAGCATTAATAAATTTAAAAAATCAATTTAACAATTATATGTTTCAATATTTTTATGGAGACTATCCTGATATTGATGTCCCTTTTGTAAAAAATAGAAGCTTGATGAATACCTTAGGTTATCTAATTAATTTAGGCTTATTACACTTGATCACTCCTTTTGTTACTCAGTATAGGCTTTTGGCTGGCTTGCTAAAATTAGGTTTGCAGACAATTCCTACCTTTTTATACTTATTAAACTTGAATCCAAACACTTTACATGCTTTGGTATATAACCTTGCACCTATTTGGGCAAGGCCTTACGCTTTCCCTCCAACCCAGTGGGATCAAGAGCAGCAGGCTTATTCACTGATAGATTGCCTGAATGTAGAAATTTTTTGGGGGACTGTATTTTATTACAGCTCAAAGGCAGCAATACAGTAAGTTGACATGCTGGATGAGATAATTCTGGTGGTTGCTGTAGGGCCTTTTCCAAACAGGAGATAAATTATAAACTAATTTGTGTAAAGCGCTAGGGTTTAAGTTAAAAAGGTATAAAAATGTTGGAACTGTCTGCAGTAATAACTTCACTAAATCAGCAATAAATTTATAATTTGAAACAAAGGGTGTCATTGAATTGACTAACCCTAGGCATAAAAGGTAGCATAAAGTGTTACAAAGTGATTTATTAGTAACTAGGGGAATATCAATGTTGGGATATTCAACATCGGAATATCTCAACATTTGTGAAGTAAAAGTATCCCTAAGAGATGAAAATGGTGACAACAAGCCAGAGGCTTGTTGTCCTAAAAACTCCATATGGGAAAACAAGGAGATATAAAAACAAATAAGTTAAACTTAATTCCTTTGCTAAAAAAAGATAAGAAAAAATAAAAAAACTAATCCTTAAAAAATAAAAGATGGAAGATTTGAAGGGAAATGGATGTGGGAAAAACACCACTTAGAATTTCAGCTTAAAGCTTACTCTTCAATTCCAGCTTTATTTATAGAAGTTTGTCTGTAACTGCCCCAAATGATGGGCAGAGGATCACCAAGGTGATAGGCCTTAATAAAGGCAAAAAAAGAGGGAAATAGAGGAGAAAGAGAATAAAAAACAGCAAAAGCAGCAGAAAAACAGATCCAGAGGCCTCCGAAATTAAGAAATCTATGCTCCGACGGAGCAGAACGGCGAAAAATGATGGCAACGTTGAGAACGAACGTTTTTAATATTTGAAAACTAAATTCGAATCGTTACAGTTGCCCTTTCAAAAGAAAGTAAAAACCGAAATCCAGTCTGATTCTGTCTGCCATAGCCCTAAAACTGACTGTTTAATCTTAAAACTAGAATGCACATTGAATAGAGTTAGGCTTCTGTTTATACCTTTGTGAAATATTAATTTCAAGACTGAGCCTGGATGATTGGAGCAGATGACTCCTTATTTAGATATTATTTGCACACCACCTTGTCTGTTATGGGATGAGTGGTTTTTAATTTTATATACTAAAATACTAAACAATTTGATAAAATCATTTTTTAGAAACGATGTTTAATCTACAATGTTGTGGTGAACAGCAAAAATATAATATTGGTAACAATTAATTAACCAAGAGATAAAGCTTTATTTCACGGTTCAAGTATTTAAAGGCTCCTTTTAGGGATTTACGAATTTCAAATATTGGACACTCGACTGCGTTCACTACAACGAAATTTATGCTGGGGCTAGCTTGGCGGAAGAACTTGTGATTAAAGCCAGTGTATAAAAGATCTGAAATTTGATTTTAATTGATACTATTCTACCCTAATTGGGTTGATATTGCAACCATAAAAAACTGAAACAGCATTTGATGATTAACATATGACTGTATGGAATGGGATTATTAAGTCTTTTTATTAGCCGAGATTTATCATTGGCTTTTTACACTGCTATCAGAAATGTGTATTCAGGTTTTACGTTTTGGATATGCAATCAGTTCCAATGCGGGGTTCAGTTTATCATTCAATTGAAAGTATGTCGGTTGCTGAGAACTTCTGAAAAACTAAGCTAGAATGGGAAAAGTACCAATTGAGTTGCCCTGAGTAATTTCTTTGGGATACAAATTCCAGCTGGACGATTTAACAAATAAAGGCTGCTATTGAAATTTAAAATTCAGCCAAGAAATACAACCTTATTTAAGATAGCGATTACTGAGTGTATATCAACTACTTCACGACTACTCAATAATTATTGAAAGGACTTTAGTTTGCATACAGTAAGTGATGACTACTTAATATTTCAATTGTGAGGCTTTACTCCAACGGATGTGCACCACGTGATGCAAATGCCTTAAAAAGCTTACTTTTTACCACATGAGGTTTGGTTTGCATTTCAATTGATGCAAGCCTATCTTTATCTTGTTTAACGAGCTTTAGAAGGCCAAATTAAGCCGTATACACTTTAACAATAGTATATAATTTTCGCTATCTAAAACTCGACCTTGAACCTTTTACTTGATGAAGCAGGACTATATTTACTATATCCTCGGCTCAAATTTCAGTTTATTTTTTGGTGCATATAAAAGCTATATTATTAATTAAATAAATTTAATTAAACTAACTCAATAATAGCCATGTCTAATACTACTGAAAACGTTTGCCTGTCACAGACCGGTACTCCTGTGCGCTCTCCTACCTCCAGTCCTTCTCATCATAAGGCACCCATGGTCCAAGCTTCGACTTTTCATCCTACTGAAGGTCTAGCAAGTAAAATTTTCGAAAAACTTTCCAAGTCTTCTGACCCAGCCTCTGCAATAACTTGTTTCAAACCAAGTGTGCTTCAAGAAATTGTTACATCTTCCAGATGTGGCCTGATTAATCAAGGCCCTGTTAATTTATCTAAGGTTTCATCCAGCTTAATTGCCCAAGATGGAGCAAGAGATTTGTGTGGCTCACAAAGATTAAATGTCCCTGAGGGTACTGTCATTGCCACAGAAACCCCTAAACATACCCTTCGACAGCCCACCAGAGAGATTAAAAAGACCTATCAAGAGTTGGGTCATGCTGGAAGTGCAGCTAAAAAGAAAAGGGCCCAACGACCGACTTAGCCTGTCACCGCCCCAAGTGACAACTCAAAGCTAGGGGAGTTTTCAAGTGACCTGGTTATCCAAACTGGGGCATGTTTTTCAGGAAAATATGCACATTTTGATCGTTGCTTGTCCTGCATTGCAAAGCAAACTGACATGTGCCGCTTCAAATTCTTCCGATGTTTCAAAAAAATCTCATCTGATATACTACAACAAAAAGGGTTTGTCACTTGTGAGTCAGCATCCTTTTTCTTTGGCCAAATCACTGGATTGAGATCAGGTCGCAAGGGGCGCTCAAAATTAGCTAGTGGATATGAACTGCCTCAGCTTGAAATTGCTTCATCCACCTATGCTCCACCCTCTCAATCAAATCTTCATGACAATTCTCAGTATGTTATGTCACAACTTCAAACCCCTCTCCTGCTGCAGCTCAAAGCGGAGCAACAGTTTGTTCAATCTCAACCAACTATCTTTTACAGAAAGCCTATGAGTCCAGTATGCCAAACATGTGACATATGTAGAACTGGTGTCTTTTCTGCATTCTGGCTTTGTAAGATATGTGGCAAAGAAGTTTGTCTGATGTGCTACTCCAACTGGAGCTCAGAAAGCAGGCTTAGAGAGGGCATACTTGAGCGATGCAGCTATCAGCAAGACCATAAGCAGGAACATTTTATTCCTGTGACCAATTACTTGCCTGAGACAATTAACTCTCTATTATTTTCTGTTGAGACATTTACATGTCTGATCCCTTCATATTCCTGCCAAGACAATAGCTTGTTCTCACCTAATGAACAATCATTGCAATATCCATATGTGAGCCCTGAAGAGTTGACTCAAGAGGTATTTCAATCATATTGGCAGAAAAGACAACCAATTCTGATGAAAAGTGCACCTGGTAAGGCTTTACATCAAGTTACTCCTGCCTTTTTTGTCCAAAATTATGGCAATTGTATCATTGATGCTTTAAAGCTTGATGGATCATATTACAAAAAGATGTCAATTTCAAGTTTCTTTGAAGACTTTGACAATCCAGAACATGCTAAAAAAAACCTTAAGATCAAGGACTTCCCTTCAACTGATAAGTTCAGCAATGTCCTTCCAAGTCTCAATCAAGATTTTATAAACCAGCTCCCAGTGCCAGAGTATATGAACTATCTTGGCTCACTAAACCTTGTATCACTACTCCCAGAAAGTCACATAACACCTGACCTTGGCCCAAAAATATATATTGCATATGCTGGGACAGCAGCTGAGATTAGTGGTACAACTCAACTTCATCTGGATGCTGCTGATGCAATCAACACTTTACATTATTGCTCTGGCCCTGAGGGGGCAGCAGGAGCCATCTGGCATCTTTTCCAGTGTGAAGATGCTGAGGAAGTCCGTGCATTCATACATCTCAAATTTTCAGATGTCACAATCAATGATCCTATACATGATCAATCCTTTTATCTAAATGATGCTCTTCTGGAAGAGCTATTTCTTACCAAAGGTATCAAGCCCTTTATAATGGAACAGAAGATGGGGGAAGTGGTCTTGATACCTGCTGGCTGTCCGCATCAAGTCCGGAATTTGTATCCCTGCATCAAGCTTGCAATGGACTATGTCTCTCCTGAAGCAGCCTCCATCTGTAGTAAGCTAGCTGCAGAATTCCGCAAGCTTCCTTCCTACCACAGCCGCAATGTTGACATAATCAACTCTTTGACTCTTCTGGCCCAGTCCTGGAATACATGTCTTCAGTTACAGGGTAAGACCTCTATATTTCAACCCAAGGATGTTATTGTACCTACTTCATCCAGTAAGCGGGGTAGAGATGAGGATGCATCACTTAATCTACCCCTCCCCAAAAGAAAATCTAAATCAGCTAAAAATTAAACCACCTGCTTCAATAAATAAATCTTATTTTTAATTTTAACTAATTATTAATTCTTAAAAAATTATATTTTTATAATTAAAAACTCTTAGCCCTTAAAATTGCATCTTCCTGTTTATCAATTAATTTAAATTTTAGATTTTGAGCCTAATATTTATGTTTTGGTCTCTTAGACAAAAATTTATTTTAGAGTGGTAAAACTACATTTGTAAACTTTGGCTGACTATTTTAGTTCTATTTATTTTTATCTGGTAAGGCTATTTTACTTATAAAAACTTGGATTAAGAGATAAATTTGCTTATTTATTGTGAGTTTAAAATTTTCTGTTTGGTTCTTTTAGAAATTTCAATTTAATTGTCTAATAACCTTAGCTGTGTTTTGGTCTTTCACTTTTTACTTTAATTATTACCGGCTGCTCACAAAGATACTTTTTCTTACTTAACTTTTTTATCAGCTATTCTGTTTAAAAACAAATTTAGATTTTATATATTTTTTCTTCTTGTTTCTATGCTGTTCTTTGAGAAACAAAAATTGGTATGGCTTATTAAATTATAGAGCTTTAAACAGATCAAATTGAAAATATATTGCCCTTATTGGCTAGATACCTCACTATTTGGCTAAATTGTTTATTAAAGAGGTAAAATCAGTATCAGGAAACTAGACAACTGTATTGACTTTGCCTTATCTTAGGTAAAGCAATCAATTACTCTACTTAATAGAAGCCCTTAAAACTGATGAGCTTCCAGGGCACATTAGAGACAATAATCTCAGAAGCTTTGATGTATTGTAGATAACCTTAATCAATCCCAAAATTTCCTCAATACAATAAGCTTTAGCCTAAAAACAAGAGTACAACTGAGAACATCTGATAATCAGAAAGTGAGACTGAGTCTTGATTGGCTATAATTATTATGGAACCTTTGTGCACTCTATCAAGCTATTAAGAGAGTAGGACTAATAATGAGGCACTAGATTATCTGCAGTTTCTTCTTAGAATAAGTATCTTTGGTAATACTCAAACTGCTACCTGTCAGTGCTATCACAAATACAAAGATAATGTGATGTTTTTAATTCATGGAAGCCATGCACTAAAAAATATAATATCAATTAGACATTGACACTCACAGTGTATTAAGTGATTGTGCATATGAATGATTTAAACAACACCATGTGCTGGGTGACTATACAATTTAATTCCATGTAGATGACTGCATGAATGCCTGACTCTGAAGGTTGAAGCCAGAATCCTTGGTGTCAATAACTTGCCCTACTGGGAAAAAGTTTCCAAAACAACAAATAAGACTGAGAGATTCATCACTGTGATGATGCTGCCTATAGAAATGAACATCATAACCACATAAAAAAGTTCACCATATATTCTAAATTGCACCAATAATGGGTTCAATTGATCCAGGAAATAATAAGCTTCAAGATAGATAAGAAGGAAGGCTGTAGTGAAGGGATAAACAAGGGATGAGAATCAGTAGCATAAAATCTTTAATGCTTTTCAGGCTTTTTTTGACAGGAAGATTGTCTGGCAGGATTTAGGTATTATAACTCTGGTCAGGAATAGCTTGATATTAATCCTGTTTGTAGTGTTGAGATTGCTCAGTGTCAGCACTAGCCCTGATTTCTACTGGCACAGAAGCACTTAAACTCTCAATTAAACATAGAAGAATCAAAAAATTAAACCCAATAATCCCCAACAGGGGACCTTGGATAACTTCCTGTTTGTTCAATCTAAGAAGGGTTGTAGGGCCTTGCCCAAATAGGAGAAAAATTATAGACTAACATATGAAGAGTGTTAGAGTTCAAATTTAGCAAATAGAGAAAGGTTGGAACTGTCTGTAGTAACATCTTTATTAAACCAGCAATAGACGTATAGTGGGATACAAAAGGGGTCATAGAGTTTACTAACCCCAAGCATAGAGCATAAAATAAGGTATTAAAGAGATTTGTTTGTAACTAATGATATATCAATATTTGGATATTCTTCATCAGATTATCTTAAAAATTAAGGTGTAAAAGTCTCTTTAAATTAAAAAAGAAGATAAAAAGCTAAAAGCATACTGTTTCAAAAACCTACATTCTAACTATAGAAAGCAAGAATTGAGAATGAACCTACTTACAACAGAAATCTTTTAAAAAATAAAAATTAGTAAATAATAAGGTAAGAAGAGAAAGAAAAAATAGATTTAATTTAAGTATTTTTAAAAAAATAAGAGAAAGAAAAAAATTTAGGAAGAAAATCACTTAGAATTTTAGCTTATGCTTACTCTTCAAGTGAGGCTTTATTAATAGCAAAGCAGGATATCTCAGGCAGTTGGGCTCCACCTGATCATCAGAAGATCAAGGGTAAAGAGAGAAGAACACTAGACAGAGAAGAAAAAATAAGGGAAAGATTTGCAGTTGAAACTGCTAAAAAAGAGACCAGATGTTACAACAAGCCAAATCCCTAACAAGTCAGATAAGAACTTGCCTACTGACTCAACTTGACCCATTGCTGAATAAGGGCAATTTCCTATGTCCACTCAATATCATAGCACAATCAATTACCAATCTAAGTAATCTACCTATGTCACCTTAACAGGATCAGTCATGGGACATTCTCAACTTACAAGATAAAACCCTTTTCATATGTCACCCCCTGGTGGCCTAGAAATGAGTATGAAACTCTTTCTCTTCTTCTCAATAAAAT
>CAKOGF010000419.1:0-10624 GCA_933228935.1 Pemphredon lugubris
AAAATTTATCAACATTTTTTTGGACACTTGGCATGGATTTATTGGACTGCGGCATTTGGGGAAGGAAAATCCATCCATCCATTAGTATTCGGCATTAATCTTTGGCCTTCAGTTGCCCAAGAATTTCTCTGGCAGCCTGAGATCGTCTACACCAGTCGTCCCTGAGCTGGTGGATTCAAGCCAGGAAATGGCTAAAGCCTTCTCTCATCTAAACCTGAGTTCTGTTAAATTTGACCGGAAGTTGGCTTGTCTATAAAAAGTAACTTTCTGCTTTGCTTCTGACTTTTAATTCAATTTACGGTTTCTTAAAGTTTACCTTCAATGTTGGGTCTTTACTTCGACTTTGAGAACATTGTTTTTATGGGTGCGAGAAATAAAGTGAGGCTCACTAGACCTTTCCCTGCAAAAAATTAAAACTTTTGACCTTTTTACTCCTTGAAATACGCCTACTTCCGAGACAATTTTATTTATCTTCACCCTTGGTACTGCGTCCCTTTGCAAACACCAAGCTGGCGGCCGATTTGAAGTAGTTATTTTGCTAGGCTGAACTCCGTTAAGCTTATACTTCTCCCAATAAAATTTTTGGCTGGAGTATTTTAAACCTTGGAGGGTGCAATCTCTTTTATTGCCCCCTCCAGCCAAAGTAATGTAACAAAGCCACCCTAAAGCATCCAAGGCTACCGAATAATATTTTTCCTTTTTAAGTTGAACGGCAACTTCAAGTCTAAGGAGTTCTTGGGGCAACTTATACTTATTTTATTTAATCAGGCTTGCTCTGAAAAATTTTAAAGCAAAGGAACAAAAAAGGATTAAATTTTCTGAGCCTAGGCTACACACCGAGTTATTCATTGCTTTTAAATCCAGTTTTTTGCCTTTTAGTGGTTTAATTGGAGGGTTGAAATTTTATTCGCCTGAAGCTTTTTATTCTAAAGTCCTTTAGAATAACCCTGTGAGAATGAGAAAAACTCAAGGTGAACCCGAAGTTAAAAAAGACAGCTCCTTGTTGGACTATAGAGGCAAAAGCTCAACTACAGCCTCCATTGATCCTGATCTTGATCAGGGAATTAGAAAGCTGGCCAACACCCAAGTGCTTATTCAGCTTGAAGGGCTTCACCAAGTTTACCAAGCTCTTATAATCCCAATTAAGGGCAGAAAATCATTGGCTGACAGAGACCGCGAGCTTGCCCGAGAGCATTTAATGAATATCTTAACCTATAACTATGCCAAGGGCTCAGACTTACTTTTGACTTCAACGGCAATGCAGTACTTGTATCGCTTAGTCTCGAAGCGTCATTTAGATTTATCTGACACAATTAACCGCATTGTTCGCATTATGGAAGAATACACCAAAGATAAGTCAGATTCTAATGCAGATTACATAGATACTATACTTGTCGGGCTTCATAAACTTATCACGCGGATCGAGGCTGTCTTTGTAGGGAAGGAGCACTCTTCCATCCAACCACTTAGATCGTATCTGCCCCCTGAATGGGACAAGAAGCATCCTTACGTTCGGCTTCTCAAGTCGCCTGAATTATGGAAGCCAATAAGCCGCTGTATTAAAACTTCTTTTTGTTCCGAGAGAAACTTAGTCGCAAGCTTTCTCTTATTTGAGCCATTGATTAAGATGTATGCCAACAAAGCTCACGCCACAGATCAGCTGCTTGAAATACTTGAACTCATGTTCTATGAGCCTTTAAAAGAATCCTCGACTTCTGCGTATTTTCAGATGGCGATCATCTCACTTTTTGAGATCATCAATGCCATTCCATTAGCAAAAGCTAACATCCGCCTAACGCTTATAAAGTTTATCATGTCTTGGCGAGCAAACTGCCGCGATGTTGTATTTCGCAGCTCCTTCCACGAGAAACTACCTGATTTTCTTATAATTCATCTTATTAACTTAGCGTTGTATAAGCGTACGGGCCACTACAAAGCGCATCATTTCAGCACTTTGGATGTTCTTGATGCGATACACGTCGTACTCAAGGCCAAGCAGAATCCTGGTGCCTACAAGTTTATCTTTTCATGCCTCGTGTATCTTCTCTACACTTTCAAGTCTCAATTTGAAGCAGAAACCCTTTTAGACTTGATTGAAACAGTTGGAGCTGGGCCCATTTCCTCAGCCGATCGCTGTTTAGCTTTGTATCCCCTAATCACAATGATTTCACGTGGAAAGTCTGGCAATATGCGTTCCCGCTGCTCCACCCTTATTCAATCATGGTTTGGAGATATAAAAGGCGACACCCCGATCTGTTTTGATTTGGAAGCAAGTGAAATGCTGTGTAGCCTATCTTCTGATTGTGCTCATTATGCAGTCCCTTTCATTCCCGAAGCTGGATTGGCAGATTTTTTGTTTATATTAGGTGATTCTAAATCCCTCCGTTCAGAGGCTCAGGATTTCCTTGTGCTACGTCGTTTCTGTATCCCTCCCAACTTCTATGGATCTAATAGCATTAAAGCGTTGGATTGGTTTATATCAGCCAGCCATCTTTCTACCGAAGGATTGGATGTGCTTAGTCTTCTGGTTTTCCTTTTACGAACAAGTACACCCTCCTTCCTTAAACGGCACATTATTTTTCATGCTCTCCCTCACTTGGCGCAAACTTCGGGGACTCACCTCTCAGCAAGGGTGCTTCGTTTGATTCAAAGCCTGGATGGAACAGAGTCAAGGTTAGACGCCGTGACAGTTCGCGCCCTGTGTGCACTGTACTTGGTTTACCCCCGAGCTTGGGCTCCTCTTAGACATAAGCTTGCTAATTGGATTCGACATTACAAGGAGAAGGTGCCTCATGGGAAGTCCTCTCGTGGCTTAACCCCTGGTCCCATCGAAGTAGCTGCCATCATTACACTTCGTGAAGCTTGTGCCTCAATGCCGCAAGCCTGCCAAGATTTATTTCCATTGATGGTATCGCTTCTCCAGTATGCCTCACTCCCGCCACCAGCTGTGGCCATGGTTTTGTCGTGTATCAACAGTGCTGTCAAACATGGGGTCGTTGAATCTGCTGCGATTTGGAGTCTACTGATAGAGTCCTTCTCGAATCAAATCTCTTTAGTCGACGGCGACGCCGATGTTCTCAAGGAGTTATTCTGTTTTTATCAACAGTTGGTCTCTCACTCGGCTACCTCCGAGGCTCTCATGCCTGTCCTGGACGATATTCTACAAAGACAAGTTTTACCTGCGGTCTTTCCACCCGACAAGCTTCCTCTCCACCCCGATGTACTTGCCGAGGCCCTTAAAACACTTCTCGTCTACCCTGGCTCCATAGTTTCTGGTTCTATTTCGCTTTCGCCAACCGAGTTAGTGACTGACCTTTTATCCATGCGAACCAATAACCTTGCCTGGTCGCCATTGCTTGGGCTATTGATGGATCAGGAGCTTGATCAGATGTCACGCACCACCTTCAAAGGGAGCATTTCTCTTGTTTCACGTGCTTCGGTTGCTTCCCAGGATAATTTGGCGGATGTTCGTGCCCAGATCCGTAACAACGTCCAGGAAATACTTACTGGCCAGTGTCCTCCAGGAGTCCAGGCGAACTTGGCACTGGCGAGGCTGTTTGCGGATATCGCCAACATTAGCGCTGATCGAAAGACTATATCCCGGCGGGTACTCCAAACGAGCTTAACCAACCTTAGCCCTGGGCTTGACCTTGGCCTTCAGAGCCTCCATTTTTCAGCGTGGGTAGGCTTCTTTACAACTGCTGCCGCCGAGGCTGCTGCGTTAGATCCACCTTCACCTGAATCCCATAGCCTAGTCGATCATGAAATGTTGGGAGATTTGTTTAAAGAGGTGTCGTCCACTTTAAGCTCATCGCAAATCCCGACCGTGTTGGCTAATGCTTGCATTGCGTTATGTGCTTTACCTCAAGCCCTGGTAAGCCTTGGCAAAGATTCTTTAGCTCGGACGTATGGCGTGCAAGCTGTATGCCTCCTTCGAGACGTGTCAACAAAGAGCTCCGCTGTTCTCACCGCAATGGCATCCGGCCTTTCCGGCTTGGCATCAGTCATTTCCCACGAGATCATTTGTTTAAAAGACATCATCTCCTTTCTAAAAGATACGCTGGAGGCACCGCAAAAGCCCGGCGTAGAGTGGGTTCACCTTGCCTGTCTACGGGGATTGGCTCGGGTTTATGATGTTGCCCTGGGAGGGCTCATGTCGGGTATTTCTGGCGAGGCGACATCTCTCCTGGCTAGTATCGGGGAAGCTTTAGCATCCCAGCAACTAGCAACTCTGGTCGAAACAGATTTAATCGACGAAGAATCTACGATGCCCACTTTACTTGGGAAGATATTGGCCCATGCACAGATTTCTGCCTCCTGGTTTTGTCATTCCAAGCTTCATTCACATCTAGCGCTATCTGATCTTCCCTCTGGTATCCTTCTTCCTGGTCCACTGCTAGATATTCTGACAAAAAAGCTCGACTCTCTTCTCAATGAACAAGAAGATCGCCCTGGCCTGATGAACCATACGATGGCAATTACACTTGCCCTACCGGCTCTGTCTCCATTGGTTCCGCATTTAGCAGCAGATCGGCAATCTGAGGCAGAACTCGATGCCTGTATATTTAAAGTTCTCAACAAAGCCTTGCAGAGCCAGCTGAGTCTTGCCATGGCTCACTTTATCCACTCTGCTCTTGGCGCTCATCTCCATATCCGCGCTAACCAACATCCACCTATTGCTACAATTGGCTCCTATAATAAGCATCTCAACTATTATCTTGAAGCACTCGAAACCAAAAGTACCAATAATCTATCCCTCCTATCAGGTCTGTCTGCCCTCCTGGGCGCCGATCCCTTCGACTACATGGCCTGCCCGCCTTATTTTCTAGACCAGGCATCGAATTCCAAGATTAACAAGCGCGCCTTTAACCTTCTTCGTTCATCACAAGTTTCTTCTAGCGATCTCGCATCCTCCAGAGTTGCACTTGTGACTTTGGGGCGCATAGCTCAGTTGGGCCTCTCGCCATTTCCCTGCAATCAAAGTAGCCTTTTCCGGCTTGTGTCTACACATGCTTCCCACCTCCAATCTCAATCATTTGGATCTATTTCCAACGAACCAGCCGACTATTCTCGGTTCCCTGCTTCCTCCAGCTATTTACGCGCCGTGTTTGTTGGAATCCAACAAGCATCCAAAACTGCAGATCTCGTCCCTACATGTCTAGTATTTCTCCAAGCCTTAACTGACCTATCGCATCCACTACCGCCTGCCAATTGGCTTGTGATCTTGCGTCAATTATACGCCCATCTTTCAACCCCCGAGGAGATATTGATTTTGATCCGCTTTTGCTTGGCTCGGTTTCGCTTTTCTGCCTCGTTGGTAGAATTCACTCTGTTCCTCGTGAGCTATCATACCCGCACTCTGCCTCTTCTGAGCCCATCTGCATTTGAGCTTCTTGTTGGCGAGGCTGGAGTTGGGGTGCTGGCAAGCCTTGTCGGGTTGCATTCCAAGTCTGCACCAGAAAGCCAGCAAATGGCTGGCAGCTGGGCAACTGTTCTAAAGCCAGTTGCACTTGCTTTACCTCGTTACCAGGAGACACTTGTAAACCTACTGGCATATTTTGGCACCAATCTAGACGCCTTGCCTTTCTTTGCAATCTTCCTTTCTTCCATCAACGAGCATCTCAATTGCCCATCAGTAGACGATCCCTCCTTTGGTGAGATATCTCAGCTTATAGATGAACTCCAAGATGTTGCTCGTACGCTGTTAGCCAATACCAGTTTGCTTGAGGTGATAGCTAGCCACAAGTTCAAAGACCAAGTCCTCATAGGACTCTCGCGTCTAGCCAACGTCAAACCCACACAGCTGCCGCAACTCCACCTTGAACTCCCCCTGCCAGCATACTTTTCTTGCATCCAAGCATCCTACGAGAAGCACCGTGATTTGCTATCAATCCAAGCATTGATCGAAGGGTTCCTTGTTGGTCTTCAAAGCCAACTCGCTTCTCCTTGCCCACTTGCTGCAGATCGCCTGGTTGAAGTAATTGTTAAGTTTAGTGCCATGCCACAGGACCAACTTGCTTGGGTGGTTCGTATTTTCGATTCTCTTATCATTGCCCAAGACGAGATCCAAGTTCCCCTAGATTCGCTGATCGTTACTGGGTTGGAAATAGTTGCCATGGTGATGTACCCCTGCACCGATCCTAGCACATCGCCCTTTGAAATCCCCCTGCATCTCTCGCGTGCGGGATGGGAAGTTGTCCAACTTCTCGAAAAGCACGAATCAACTAAGGTCCCCGTGGGACTTCTAAGCGAGCCACCCAAAATTAACCCATCGCCTTTCAGAGCCCAGCTTATCGGAAGGTTGAATAAATTCAGCAAAGATCTGCAAAAGCAACATGTGAAATCTTTGGCGTATCGCTGCATTCAGCTGTGGCTTCTATATTTCACGGCCTAGCTTCCCAGCCTAAGCTCCCATCTGGGCTGCAATAAAACTTGATCCCAACCCATTGCATGAAGCTTTATCTCAGTTAACGCTCATATATTCTATCCAAATTGTACCACCATTCCATCCAACTTCAAAAAAGTCCATCTCAATCTTTACGAACGCCAGACGATTGAAACTATCCACTGCTTCATCCTCCTCTTCTTAGACTCACCATGTTCCTAAATATTTCAATTTGTGACAACTCCAGCCCCCAACATAGTATCCTTACAAAAAGCTTCCTTCTTTATAAAAGTCTAAAGAAAAATTAGAAACCTTG
This sequence comes from Pemphredon lugubris, assembly GCA_933228935.1. Classification (NCBI taxonomy): domain Eukaryota; kingdom Metazoa; phylum Arthropoda; class Insecta; order Hymenoptera; family Crabronidae; genus Pemphredon; species Pemphredon lugubris. The sequence continues at coordinate 6,702 of CAKOGF010000419.1, forward strand.
ATAAGCTTTTGTATCTGCAAACTAACATCATGAAGGCCTAAATAGATGGGAAAAATATTTGGAAACTTCTTTTAATAATGGAAATCTCCTGGCTTAGTTAGATCAGGAAGGGATCCAAGCTGGATTCTTGAGCTCATAGTTTAGTATTTGCCACACCTGTGATCAAAGGGGCAGCTTCTTCGGTTGAAAGTAAGTGAAACTAACCACTTAAACTCCAGACTCTTTTGTCACCTCTATCCACCACGAGGCAACTGTGGTAAAATTGACCGTATGAAGGAAAGAATGAGAAACTACCTGTAACCAAGTTGATACTTTTAAATGTTAAATCTGGATTTAAACAGTTTATTTGGACTTATAGCTATGATAAATTTAGGGCATACCTTTTACTACTTCATTCAGTTTAAAAAGCCACTAAGTTGTAGTGGAAATCTATTTTCAAAATTTAAAAGGTGTTTGGCCACACTAGATTCCCACTTTTTCACTAATACAGCCAGGTTTACCACAACTGCCCGCCATAGATGGATATACTCCACCAAAATCCAGGATCCAAGGTGAAGAATCAGCAGCCTTTCAAATCTTTATAAGGTAACTTCTCATCCCAAATTTTACCATGTCCCAGGTATGCAACCTATTTTATATCCATACAACAGTTGTGTCCACCATAAACACACTTTTTAACCAGTCATATCAAGGGATTAGTGGGTAGTAAACTAAATCTGCTCAATGATACTGCCACAGAAAGTTTCATGTCAGTTGGCATCAATTGGCCTTGAAACGCAAGGCTGGCCAGCCAAAGTTAATCTCTGAGCCCTTAAAGTCTTATTCTGATCTCAACCAAGCAATTGACAAGAAGTGAGTTACTTCCAAGAGTACAAAAGTTCAAACAGAAACCAACCTGATGCCCAAAACCTTTTAAACAACTAAAATCAAAGTATTCTATAGCATTTTTCTCTAACTTAGATGAGAAGTGCAACTTTGATCCTCTTTCAACCCTAACTAAGCTATTCAAACCCAAAGTTCATGACATTTGAGACTTTCTTCAGGTATTTTAGCATCCCATTCTTTTGGGGCAGAAAGATGTTCTGTCAACCAATTTTCTGTCAAACTGACGGAAAATTGGTTGATGGAACTCATTTTTAAATATTTTTTATTAAAAATTTGTTTCAATTAGCTTAGTTTCATATATGATTAACTTAAGCTAAAAACCATTTTTTAAGTTCCACATGCCATTTTCCGTCAAATGGCTAAAAACTGATTTTTTTATATAACTTATTATATGAAAAATGAAAGAAAAACCAAAAAATGGTACAGATTTCAATGACAATTGAAAACAAACTGATTTTCCGTCAAACCTAAGAAAATCAAACTGCCATCAAATTACACTAATAAAAAACACAATTATCTTATTATTTTTATCATTTTTATTTTTTAATATATATTTAAAATTAAATATATAAAAGTTAATATAAATTCCTATTGAAAATATCAAAAAAATGAATATTTTTATTATATTGTTATACATATTAGCCATAAATTATAATATATTTCATTAATGAAAGCTTAAATGATAAGGCCCAAAACACTATGTTTTTGGGCCCCAACTTAATGATTTTGGCTTTTCCAGGTCAGTTTTTCCGTCAAATCATAAGGATTAACTGGTCTGAGTCTCAAACCTATTAAACCCCTAAGGGTTTTTAGACTAATGCAACTTATGACTGATTTTCTATCAATCACAAAAAATAGCCCCCAAAAACATTTTAACAATTATTTTTCAATAATCAAATAAGCTTCATAAATGATAATAAATGAAAACTAAAATACAAATAAAACAAAGACCCAGAAAAAAACTATAAACCCCCCTAAACTCTCCTCTGATAAATATTAAGAATACTTACAATAGCATACCAAAATCATCTGGTGAAACACTTCTGAAATCACCAGAATTAAAGGCTAACAAGAAATACTATCAAATTTAGTTGTAACCACACAACCATCAAACACTAAACAACTAAAAACAAGCCAATAAAAAACAAAAGTAATAGATAAATCAACAATGCCCCACAAGAAGCAATTTAAGGCAGCCAATAAGACCAAGGATTCCACCACCCAAAAGCCAGAAACCAGCCAAGCTTCTGAAGGATGGATAACAGACAGCTTCACCAGCAGCTCCTCAGAAGGATCCTTCTATAACAGTGCTGGGGATGAAACTCTCATCAAAAGCCACAAGTCAAAGGAAGAAAAGAAGATGCTGCCAAGAAGTCCAAACAAGAAGAAGGCACAAGAATGATGAAATTTCAAATGAAGAGGATGATCAGAGCAAAGAGAGAAGTTCTTCCAAGGCCACCCAAAGCCCCATATCAGCCTCAACTTCAACTGCAAGCAAGGAAAAGCCACCCAAAAGAAGGATCAGAAAGGAGATTCCTGGCTTTGAGCCAGAAAGGATTAAGAACTTCTGTGACAAGGATGGAAAGTTCATCATCCCAAATGAGCTTCCCACCTTCTTTTTCATGTTAACTGCCCAGGAAAGGCCTGCTGTAGTACATGAAGGGTACTACTTCTACAGCAACAACATCTTCAGATCAGGTGCTATCAAGCACTTTAAGTGTGAGCACAAAGGGTGCCCCTCAATAGTTGTGACCAACCAGTTTGAATCTCTGAAGACCCCACCTGAAGAGCATACCCATCCTCCCCCTAAAGGCCTGTTCAAGCGCCTCCTGGAATGGTACCTCATCAACAATATACCCCTCAAATCAAACATGTCCTCCTCTGACATAGCCACTCATGCTCTAGCCAACCTCAACGTCCCCCAGCAGTCCATGGTCCACACATACCATCAACTTGTCAGGTTCATCACCAATAAGAGAAGAGATGCATCCATCTCAACCAGCAACCCTGAAAAAGCAAGGGATCTGGTCATTGATGACCAGCTGGAGTATGCCAATAATGAGTACCTCTTCCTGCTGCATGAAGATCCAAAGGAGGTTGCAGAGAGGATGATCATATATTCTACCAAAAAGAATCTGCATATGATCAGAGATAAGGAGGTATGGCTATCAGATGCAACCTTTGCCAGTTGCCCCAAGATCTTTAACCAGCTCTGGGTGATCCATGCAGAAGTAGAGGAGAGAGTGGTGCCTCTCATCTACTGCCTCATGATTGGGACCAAGAGTGGGAGCTATTTGTGTGCCCTGAAGATCATCAAGCGAGAAATGCAGAAGATAGCTCTGGAGGAGTAAGAAGCCAAAGTCACATCAGTAGGAAGGCCACCCAAGGACCCAATCAGCTCAATTTGACTCAAGGATCCTAAGCTAGTCCTGCTTGACTTTGAGGCTGCCTAGTCAATGGCGTTCAAGGAGGTGTTTGGGGGTGCAACCCAAGGATGCTACTTCCATTTCCAACAAGCCTGCCCCAGGAAGCTCAAGTTGTTCAAGGAGCTTTATAAGAAGTACACGTCAGATACTTCTGGGATTACTAAGCAGATGATTGGAGGTACCCAGCAATGTGCTTCCTGAAGAAGGATGATATATTGAAGGCAGTTAAGCTCCTGGATGTTGATGAATGGAATGTGGCCAACTGTGATCTGGTAGCAGGGTTTGTTGATTACTTCAAGGATCAATGGTGTGAAGACACCCAATATTGACTATCAATGATGGTCAGTTCAAACTGGTATAATAGAGTTTATAATCACTGATTGGCAGTGTGTTGGAGATTTACCGCTGGTAAATCCTCTGTTAGTTGTTTTACTCCAATAAATCATTAGTTCAACCAATCACTGCCAACAAATCTATGTGATTACTTTTTGCTGCCAGTAAATCTATTACACTTGTAATTTCCGCCTGCAGATCCATTGAGATATTAGACAATCAACTACAACAATTGGATCACCTTTGGTATCTGCATCATCCATATATTCTATCTTCTAT
>CAKOGF010000420.1:0-10603 GCA_933228935.1 Pemphredon lugubris
CAGATACCCATTAACAGATACCCATTAAGTCATTTAATCTAGCTAGGACGTAGGACAAGAAGTTAGTACCATTATCCGTGAGTATAACCTGGGGGCAGTCATGCTTAAGTATAATATGTTCCAAGATGAACTTTACAGTGGTACTAGTGCTAAGGTCTCAAATAGCCTTTGTTTTGACCCATTTGGTCAAGTGGTCCACCGCCACAATGATGTACTTGGTTCTGAAGTTTATTATTGGGAGTGGTCCCACAAAATCAATGGATATGGTGTGCCAAGCAAAGTTAGGTTGGGTCAGGTGGTAAGTAGTTGATTTCTTGAACGGCTTCTTGCCTTGGCATTCTTTACAACAGCTGAGGGTCTTGTGTACATCAAAAGACATTGCTTCCCAAAAATAAGCTGTTTTTAGTTGTGCTAACATTTTTTGGAAAGCCCCATGCCCTACTGCTTTATGTGCACATATGATAAGGTTGGTACATTCCAATGGGCGTGGCATCACCTTGATGCCATCTATAGTTTTCTTCAGTATCCGTCCATTCTTAACCTCAGTGTCTTCAAGTAGCTGCTTCAGTATCTTCTGAACCTCTACGGGTTCATCATTAAATTGGCCAACTAACATTTTGTCATACAGAAGATCTGATATGTCTGCTAGATGCGCTACTTTAGGTAAGCAAGATAGCCCATCTGCATTCTGATGTTTTACACCAGCGTGGTGAGATATCTCAAAATTGTAGGCTTGTAACTTCAGTACCCAGCGTGCAAGTCATCCCTCAGGCTCTTTTAGGTTCTGTAGCCAGCGTAGCAAGGCGTGGTCTGTAATCACCTTAAAGTGTACCCTGTGGAGGTAGACTCTGAACTGCTTATATGCATAGATTACTGCTAGGCATTCACATTCTGTAACTGTGTAGTTGTGTTTGTGGATATTTAGCATGCAACTGCAGTATGCCACCGGGTGTTCCTTGCCCTCAGCGTCAATCTGGGATAGTACTCCCCCTACTGCTGTCAGTGAGGCATCTGTATGAACAACAAATTCCCTGCTAAAGTCAGGGTAGCATAGGATAGGTTGGCTCATCAGACTGGTCCAAAGAACATCAAATGCCTGTTGGCAAGCCGGGGTCCAGTCAAATTGGACGTCACTCTTTAGCAGATGGAATAGAGCCTCCCCTTTCCTAGAGAAGTCTTTGACAAAGCGGTGGGTGGGGATAGAGGTTTGGGCCTAATCAAAGCATTTGGTGGCCCAAACGTGTCCCCACATTGACAGAGGTATTGTACCATGCCATCAATAGTGCAGTTGTCCTGAAACGCTGGCATGAGGGTTTGATAGAGTGCTTCATAGGGTTTCACCGTGGTACATAGAGCAATGTGTGCATTGTGTACAGTCAGTGAGCCAGACCCAGTCAGGATTTGGGCTTCTAGATAAAAGCAATCTGCAAAGTCAGTGATAGTCTCACCTTTTTGAAATTGAATCATTAAGAATTCATTTTTTCTTTCTGTGACCCTGGCTACACTTCCAAACTCATAGAGTAGTGCTGCTTTTGCTGCCGCATAAGACCAATCATCCCCAGGCATGTGGGGGATGATCAAATCCGTACTAGCAGCATCCAACTGGTTTAGCAGAGTTGTAGCCTTGTCTTGGTTGTTGGCGCCATACATAGACATCTCAAAGAGTCAAAAAAAAGTGTGTACATTGCCTTTGGGGTCAAACTTAGGGAGATTCATTGGTTTAAATCTCCCCTACCCTTCTTTGGTCTGTTATCTCCGTACTGGTGGGGGTGTTGGATCCCTATGGCTGCGGGAGAAGTTCTGCCTGGGGGCTCCTGTGGAACTATTGGAATGAAATGCCCTGGGAATCCCTTCTGGCATGGGTGGAACTGCAAATACTGGGGGTAAGCTTCTGCGTCCAGAGGACAAGGAAGCATTTTCCCCATCATAGTTAGGACTTGAGGGGTGTCTGAGGGTAATGCTCTCCTCCAACATCTCTTCACGAGTAGTGGGAGCAGTGGAATGATTCCTGTTGCAGCAACATCTGCAGTCCTGGACCTCTGCTCAAAGTTCTGCTACTTCTTGTTCTAAGTTGCTCATAGAACTACAAAGGCGCTCAATGAGTCTTCCACATTGGACCATTCCTTCCCTGTATTCCTCCATAGTGGATTCTTGAGCCCCCACTGCATCAGTGTTGTTGCGGGTAAGCTCATTGTCAGGATTGACAATTTGCCAGCTTCCCCGATGCCTAATAAGATAGACGAGCAATTGCCAGCCCGCCAGATCCACAACAGAACAGAGGAACAGACGCCCACCCGCCTGACCTTTGACAGAATGAAGGAACAGCCGCCTGACCGTCCAACCTATGATCAAAGGGACCAACCAATGCCAGACCGCCTGTGCCAAATGAAGCCCGGTCAAATAGTGCCCCCCTCAGTGCCTGAATTGGATCCAATGAAGCTACCAGAAAAGGATGGCCAGACGCCTGCCGCCAGCCTGATAGTTTTGAAGGCTTTGCCCACAGCCAATCAGAAACCAGACTTTGGGACCTCCATGGACCAGAAGACCGCCCCCAAGAATAACACTCCAGAACAGAAAAGAGCGACCCTTTGCCCCCGTGGAACAACCAATGAGGATCATTCCGTAGCCAGTGCCTCTGGCAGAGTTCCGCCGCCCTCCCGTCCTGTGAACCCCCGACGCTGGGAAAAAATCCCTCTGGCTGATGAGAATCCTGGCAGTAGGGTCCTATATGAAACCATGGACCCTACTCCAGACATCATCACCATTCTTTAATAAAGGTTATGAGACGTTGGGTCTCTCAAATACTGCCATATTTTGTTCTTGTGATTTGCCAGTTTAACCACCACTCTAGCCCGCCCGCCAGTGCCGCGTCCGCAATCCTGGGAAGCACTGCTTGCCTCCCGCAAACCAACTTGCCTCTAGACATGGAGTCGCCCGGCACCCCAAAACCCACGCCTATGCCCGCTCCCGACCTCCCGCCCAATCCTACCAGCAAGCTATTTGGTATTGCGTACATCACCCTTACGGGGGTGGTGGACGCGGTAGTGCCGCCCGCTGGCCCATGGTCTTGGGTAGGGAAGTCCCTCTTGTACCTCCTTAAGTTAGCACCAATTGTATGGTGGGCCTTGCCCGCCGGCCCAGCGTCCCATCCCCTCTCAGGGGACGAGGCGCTGCCCACTCACAGTTGGATCCCTGACAAGGTCCCTTGTAAGTTCAAAAGTGGAAAGGATAGGACATGAGTTTATTGCTGTTGTTTGCCATGGTGAAGAGTAGCGTATCACTCAAAGGTACTTCCCACATGGTGATTTGGTCTACTTCTTGGGGATGGAACTCAGGCAAGGCTGTCTGCGAGTTAGTGGTTGCAATGGGGGACTCTGACTTGCTTATTGAGCCCCCTGGTTGTTTCCTAAATCCTCATGGTCCTGGGTTGAGCTACTACAGAAGCTGGTTCAATTGCTTTGAGCAGCGGAACCTGAGGATTGAGGACGGTCATAGGGTTTGTTGGTGTGTTTTACACAGCCAGGTTGAGAAGACAGGGGCATTTTAGCTTGTGTTTTCTCTGAGTGTGCAGTTCAGGTGTGTTCATGTAAGGAGTCTGCAGTACCCGCGGCCAGCTCGGCCTTGTTGTATGCACTATCCAGGTTGATGCAATTGCGCATGATCATGTGTCTTTGTACGTAGGTTTTGAGGCCATCCCAAAAGGCCAGGACAGTAGAGGTGCTGTCAAAGATCATCCTGGGCGGGGCAGAGCATCATAGTTCCTCCCATGCTTGGATGTAGTCCTTGACGTTCCCTATCTGTCTTAATTTGCGCATCTCTTGTGCCACCAGGAATTCTGACATTTTCTTGAAAAATTTGGCCAGAAAGGCCTCTTGGAACCTGTCCCAGGTTCAGTCCTCCAGAGGTGTGTTTTTGTGCCATTCTGCTGACCAAAGAGCAGCATCTTCTGTCAGACAAATGGCTACCTCAGGAATCCAGAAGTGCCGCAGACACTGCATCTGTTCTAACTTGTTTTGTGCAGCCCTTAGCCAGGTGTTGGCATTTTCTGTTCTTAGGCCAGAGAAGGAGCCAATCTCCGCAGCTCTTAAGTGTGCAGCAATATGGGCTGGCATGATGTTGGGGTCAGCTGTAGGTGCTAGTGTGTTCAAGCCTCCCAAGGTGGAGATGGCATTGAACTGGGCGGTGGGTATGAGTAGTCTGTTCCAGAGGGTTAATCCTTCAGGGACCACAGTACCCATGGTATAGGGTTGCCATCTGTTTGAGAGGGCGTCCATTAGCTGTTGGTGACATGCTTCCTGCGCGCAAGTGTAGACAGTAATTTTGATTAAAAGTTGGTAGGATGGGGAAAACCTACCTGTGCTACCACTGTTGTAACTGCGCTAAAGCTGCAGTAAAGAGGGGAAAAAGAGATTGAGTTTTTTTGATGATTTTTTATTGAGAAGAGAAGAGGGGTTTTATACCCGGTTGCCAGGCCACAGGAGGTGGCGTGTGGAAGGAGGTTTTGTCCTGTTGCGCTGAGGGTCCCATGACTGATCCTGTTAGGGTGACATAGGTGGGTTATTTGGCTAGATATCTGATGGCGCTATGACATGATGTGAATATGGGAAATTGCCTTCATTTGGCAATGGGTTGAATTGAGCCAATTGAGTTATTAATTGATTTGTTAGGAATTAGGCTTGTTGTGACAAATGCCTGTTGGCAAGCCAGAGTCCAGTCAAATTGGACTTCACTTTTTAGCAGATGAAATAGAGCCTCCCCTTTCCTAGAGAAGTCTTTGACAAAGCGGCAGTAGTAGCCAATCATGCCAAGGAATATTTGGATATCACGCTTGTTGCTGGGGACCTTCATCTTTTCAATTGCTTCAATTTTTGCAGGTTATGGCCAAAGTCCTTCTGCATTGACCACAAACCCAAGGTATTCCAATTGGTCCTTAAAGAAGTCACACTTACGTGGTTTAACTTTCAGGTTGGTGGCTGCAAGGCATCGAAAAACCTCTTCCAAGTGGGACAAGTGTTCTGTAAACGTTTAGGAAAACACATTAATGTCATCTAAATAAACCAACATGCAACTAAGCTTAAGGTCATGTAGCATATCATCCATAGCCCTCTGGAAGGTAGCTGGGGCGTTGCATAGCCCTTGTGGCATGCACGTAGGCTGGTATAGCCCATGACTGGTGATGATAGCACATTTCTCCTGCTCCTTGGGTGGGAGCTCTATCTGCCAATATCCAGAGATTAGGACCATTGCTGAGAAGTATTTAGCTCCACCTAACCTATCCAAAGCATTGTTGATACAAGGCAGGGGATAGTAACTTTTCCTGGTGATGTTATTCAGTCTTCAAAAATCAATCACAACTCTATTACTACCATCCTTCTTTTTCACAATTAGCACAGGTGAGGACCATGGGCTCTTGGAAGGTACCAGGAGCCCCAACTGTACCAGCTTCTCAATCTCGCTGCTCACAGTTGCATCTGCTGTACAAGAACAATGTATGGGTCGCAGGCATATTGGTATTTCACTACCAGTAACTATGTGATGCAGTGTATCCTTAGCACAACCAAGATCAAAGTCATCTTCTGCAAAGTTAGACCAGTACTTCTTGAACAAGGCTAGAGCAGCATCCTGTTGAGTGGGGGATAGGCCTGCCAACTTCTCTCGCGGCATGATAGTACATACCAGAGGGTGAGTTGTTGTCTCTTCCTGTAAACCAAATTTGTCTAAGGAGCCAAAGTCATATATTCCTTTCACCTCTTCAATTGGTATCAGGTGTAGGTAGGCTACAACTTGGTGGCGTTGCACCTTGATTGGGCTTTGGTTGAGATTGGCAAGAAGGAGTTGTATGTCCCCATGCTCTGGTAGTAGGAGGCCTGGTGCAACTAATGGTTCTAACTGGGAGCAATTATGAGGAGATTGCACTTCACCGTATAGTCCTGAGGGAATGGCTATATTAAGACCAGTCTTGACCAACACCTGGTGTCCTGCCAGGATCTCAACATCAGTATTAGCTTGGAGAGGTAGACCTTTGTATTCCTCAATTTGAGTTGGTAAATATTTAACCTTGCAGCCCAGTTTCTGGTACTTGATGGGTACCACTCCATTATGGTATGCCAAGTTTACACTGGGCAAGATTCTTTCTGTCACTGCCTCTTTGTTTCTACAGTAGTAGAGTGGTATGATCTGTCCCAGTATCTTGAGAGTGTTGTTAGCCAGGTCTGTTTTCACCCCATACTGCCTCATGAATGAGTTACCAACCAATATGTCATAGCTATTGTTTGGTAACACAATAGCAGGGGCTAATACCGCCAAGGAGCCAAAGCACAGTAGTACTGGCAAGGCCAGCTGTGACGTATTGTTTTCTGTGGTCAATATCTGGTAAAATTCCCAAACGTTTAACCAGCTTAGTAGAGACAATGTTGATAGGAGTGCCTGTATCAATTATTGCACAAACCTTGATTTTGTTTACAAAAATATTGGCGTAAGTGCACTCAGAATAAGAAGAACCAATTTTGTTTACTAAATGTATGTCCAAATTATCAGCCATAGATAGGAACTCAAGTATGATTCCGCATAATTCTGGATGGTGAACTTTCATGGTGTCCATTGGGATGGGTACATTTACTCCTTTCAAGGGGGAGGTGTTACCCAATTGAAAGGGTAGCCCGTTGGGGGCCTCATCTAATAGCTGTTGTGCATAAGGTTTGGAGATTACTTCATGTGCTTCAGGGTGTTGGTTCAGGACCTGGCTGCAAGTCTGGATGGCGTGTACATTGTCAATTATAACCTGGTGTAGCAAGTCACCAGAGAATCCTTGGTTGGGGGTAAACAGGTCCATTGGGTCAGGAGAACAACCATCGACCTCTAGCTCCAAGGCTGGACACTCTAGTTGATCAGGGGGAACATTGTTAGGGTTTTCAGTGGAGTAAGAGAGTTCTGTCTCTACTCCACTGGGGCTTTTCCCAAATTGCTACTAGTTGCAGGACTAAGCACATGTACTCCTATCTTGGAGTTACAGGCGTTGGCATAATGACCCTTTTGGTTACAACAATGACAGGTTACTTTAGACATTTCCACCTTAGGTGAAATATTCCTTGTCATTCCAAACAGGCAACAGATGGGAATAGAGGTTTGTGTCTAATCAAAGCGTTTGGTGGCCCAAACGTGTCCCCACATTGACAGAGGTATCATACCATGCTGTCAATAGTGCAGTTGTCCTGAAACTCTGGCATGAGGGTTCAATAGAGCGCTTCATAGGGTTTCACTACAGTATATAAAGCAATGTGTGCATCATGTACAGTCAGTGAGCCAGACCCAGTCAGGATTTGGGCTTCTAGATAAAAGCAATCTGCAAAGTCAGTGATAGTCTCACCTTTTCAAAATTGAATCATTAAGAATTTATTTTTTCTTTCCGTGACCCTGGCTACACTTTCAAACTCATGAAGTAGAGCTGCTTTTGCTGACGCATAAGACCAATCATCCCCAGGCATGTGGGGGATGATCAAATCTGTACTAGCAGCATCCAACTGGTTTAGCAGAGTTGTAGCCTTATCTTGGTTGTTGGCGCCGTACATAGACATCTCAAAGAGTCAAACAAAAGTGTGTACATTGCCTTTGGGATCAAACTTAGGGATATTCATTGGTTTAAATCTCCCCTGTCCTTCTTTGGTCTGATATCTTTGTACTGGCGGGGGTGTTGGATCCCTATGGTTGCGGGAGAAAAAGTTCTGCCTGGGGGCTCCCGAGGAGCTGTCTGGACGAGATGCCCTGGGAGTCCCTTCTGGTGTGGGTGGAACTGCAAATAAAGGAGGTAAGCTTCTGCGTCCAGAGGACAAGGAAGCGTTGTCCTCATCATAGTTAGGGCTTGAGGGGTGTCTGAGGGTAACACTCTCCTCTGACATCTCTTGACGAGTAGTGGGAACAGTGGAATGATTTCTGGTGCAGCAATATCTTCTATCCTGGACCTCCACTCAAAGTTCAGCTACCTCTTGCTCTAAGTTACTCATGGAAATACGGAGGCACTCAATGAGTCTTCCACATTGAACCATTACTTCCCTGTATTCCTCCATAGTGGATTCTTGAGCCCCCACTGCGTCAGTGTTGTTGCAGGTAAGCCCATAGACATCCCATATTTTGGCACGTAGTGCAACCTCATGACATTCCCACTTGATGTCTAGCTCTTGAACCTCTTTAAAAGCCTCATTAGTGGAAACTGTGAGGCTGTCCAGTTGCCTCTGGATGCTTTCTAGTTTGGAGATGGCAGGCGGGGTACTAGGCATAGGGGATTCCTGCACCAGTTGGCCCAATTTATTCTCCATCTCCTCCCAAAGCAAGGTGAAGTTTTCCTCCAACACCTGTTAGACGTGGTCATCATACAAGAGGAACTTGTCCTTCAGTGCTTGGGTGCTAAGTCTGTTGGTGTTAGTCAGTCTCTTCATTCTTGCAAGGTCCACTTGGGTGTAAAGACACAAGTCCTCTACCCAATCTTGCAGCACGTGCAACTCCTCACTTGTGCTATCCAACCGGCTGGTGTGCTGCTCACTATCAGCAGCGTACTGGCCTTGTTGTGCGGAAGTTTCTGCAACATAGGCCTCCATAGCCAGGATGTGTCTGGTGACATCCTGGAACCAGAGGTGGTTAGCTCCCTGCTGAGTCAAGATCTCATGGACAATCCCAGGGAGACGGACATACAACTGGTTCAGCAGCTCATTCAGCTGCCCAGCTAGCTGAAGCTGATTTTCCCTGTTCTGAGAAGTGTAGGTCTGGACCTCTGTGAAACTATGATCCAGGCAGTGCACCAGCACAGATTGGAATTCCCTCTGATGCTTGGTATACATAACCAAATCTCTAACTTCCATATGGTGTTGAGCCTGTACCCCCAACACATGGTGAATGGCGGGGTGTACAAAGTTTTGCATACAGTTGCTAAGACGTCTTACGTTAGGGAGGCACTCCAGGTTACCTGCTTCTGCGTTGAGAAAGCTCCAAAAAGAAGCAAGTAACCTTTGCGCCTCAGGATGTTGATGAAACAGCAAGAAGTTCACACTGGCTGGTTTGTGTGCAAGTTGGTAGCCAGTAATCAAGTTGGAGGCTACGTTGATGATGGTGGCTTGGTCTACCTCTGTTGGGCGGTTGAGGAGGGCTATAGGCAGGTCGGTGCAGCAGCTATCTGAAATCACAGGTAAAGTGGCTACATCAATCAGATCCTCCTCCTGTCAGAACCAGTGGTCCCGCTTGACGTCGCTGGTTTCCATGGGGGCTCCTGTGTGGCAATCTTGGAAACCAGTGAGGGTAGCTCTACCTCTAGAATTATCAACGTTGGGGTTGTCATGGCTGGACAAGTGTGTGGTCCCCCTGTAGTGAGCACCATTTGTTGCGCTGGGAGCACCAGGGCAACTGAATTCAGACATTGGGGTAGGGGCACAGTACACTTGTTTGGATACTAAGGTATATGAAGATAGCAATAGTATCAACCAGGGTTGACGTTGATATGGTAGTAGGGGTAATTTTATTGTGATGGCTTCTAATGCGTAGAAGCTCTTATCTTTTTTCCTCCTGTTCTTCTCCTGTCCCTTTCCTCTTTATACTCTTCTTTCTCCTGTCCTAGGCTGCTTAGAAATGTCTTCTAGGACATTCTAACACTCCTCAGTTCAGGCCTCTTTTCTTCTGGGTTTGTCCCACACATCCTTGTGATGACCTCTGATTGGCTATCATCTACCTGGCACAGAGATATTCTTGCCAGCGTAGTCAGGTGATGATTTAGGATCACAGCCTTCCTTTCTGCGTCTGGCCATGTCCTCCAATTTGATATAAGGGAAATAAACAAATGACAATTAAGTGCCGTGGTGGCAGTTGTATTTGAATCAATTGATGCCTTGGTGCCTACAGAACTAATAGGCAGTGCCTCAGCGCTCAGTATTATTTAGTGAATGGCAACTCAGCACTTATCTAATTGGTAGGCAGCGCCTTGGCGTTTGGTGTTATTTAAAGATGGCAACTTGGCGTTTATCTAATTGGTAGGCAGCGCCTTGGCACTTTGCTAACTGGTAGGCGGTGCCTCGGCGCTACTTGTGACAATATTGTGCCAAGCTGGTGTTGGTGACTGTATCAGTTCTGCATTATATTAATTGTATTTCTAATTCATTTTAGCCCTATCAGGGCCAGTAATTACTGTGGGGTACAGAAATGCTCTTTCCAGGATGCTGGTCAATAAAAGCCCAACAAACTCTAATCTTGCTGTTTTTCTACCTCAGAAAATAATTCCAAAATTGTCTGGCATTTAGGAATCCTAGGAAAGAGACGTCTGCCCTTGCCCAGATAGAGCCTGCCTCTTCTCTTCCTGCCAGAGCTCTTGATCAGATCACTGATCCTGCCCAACTTCTTCCCTTGCACCAAAGCTTTCTCTGTGCCAGCCAGTCCATCAACCAAATGAGCCTGCCTAGCAAGGAATCCCCCTATCCCTCATATGATTACAGCAAGATTGGGTTTGCCTATGTTACCCTATTGGGACTCACTGAACAAGTGATTTATCATATGACTACTTGGAAAACCCTGGGCTTCTGCTGTGAACTACATGATGAGGGTTGTCTCAGTTGTTTACTGGGCGTTT
>CAKOGF010000421.1:0-10602 GCA_933228935.1 Pemphredon lugubris
GGCAGCCTATTTCGCCCACAAGCAAATGAAAGAGTTGGGAAACTCAACAGTTTGCCAATCAAAGCATTAAGCAATCTATCAGGAATAACCCCTTTCTATGGGCAAAAATCAATCCAATTTTAATGATGATATGCTGCACAAAAGTAACACAAGCACTAGTAAGAGCCCTTGCAAGTTAGTTATGGGCATAAGCTCATTATTAAGACCAATAACACCAGTCCACACCTTAAACTCTCCAAGGCATTACCTAAGGTAGATCACACAAGCATACAGGAAGCCATAAAAGGACAGATCAACAAAGAAAAAAATAAGTAGCCAGAGAAAAAATCTCTCTTCAATTATAATGCTTTAAAATCAGAGATAAATCCTGAGTATTAAACCATGATACATATAAACTGCATTCAGGTCTAAGAAGCTCAGGAATATCTATTAAATTAAACTAAATAACACCTATCTCATCAAAGAAATTGGTGCAAGCACAGAACTCAAACTCATGCACCATTGTCGTGAATGGCATTATTCAGACTCTGTTGATTTCGCCTGAGGTGGGTTCAAATCCATGGAAGGATTCAAAATCCTTATCTTTCGACTTTGGTACGCAAAATTATACCCCTTCCATAAAAGGAGCGGTATCAATTTCCGGATTCACGCCTGACTATCAGGATCCCCTTCCCACTTGTACATGTGGCAAGTGATCCTAATAACCCACTGTATTCTGTGGTGTTCTTTCACAGTATATATTCTTATTTTTCTTCTCAATAAAAGGCAAGTTCTACATACTCTCTTTTCTTGTGTGTTCTCTCGTACTTCAGCGCGCCCTCCCTAGACGCTTCTAGAGGAGTTGATTTATTACACAGTCAGTAATAGCAGTGACAAGGTAAACGTCCCCTTCTCGCTTCCTCTCTGCTAACCGTTTGGCTTAGTACAACCTCAATCCTACCATTAGGATTTTGACGCCGTGCCCTCCTTGCCAAGTCCTTGCGAGTGCACGACAAAAATGGTGCTCACTACAGGGGCTGCAAGCCCCTCAGTTACCCCGTTCAATACTACTTTTGCTGGTCCTTTGCCTCCGCCTATATCACCTCATGAATCCAACTTGCCTGAAGTGACCAGCCCTCCCCTAGAGGAGGACATCGCCGACCCCCCTAATATCTTGTATGTACTTGATCTGACCTCTACTCCTCGTCTTACAGCCTTTCAACTAAATACTCCTAATGTAGAGCAGATCATGGCTATGGCTGTTAGACTAGCCCGTGAAGGAGCCCTTCCTAGCCTTCAGCTCCATGTGGGACATACCAACTATCTTGAGTTAATCATGAGTCATCATCTCCTCCAAGTTTGCCTCTCATCATATGATACCATCTGTTTGCTAATAACCCAGTTTGTCCACCCCGCTCTTGTCCATCATCAGATGACACTTGGGCTCTGTACACAGGAAGTGAATAACCTTCAGGCCGCTTTGACAAATCATTGGGATCAGTTTTTTGCATACCAACAATAGGCTCATACCTTATTTTTGCTTATCTCTGATAACCAAAGAGATACCACGTCCTCTCACACTCGTCTTCTTGCCGCTGTCAATCATATTTGAGCCTCTATACCTGAGTATGTACGGGAGCGGTTGGAAGAGTCCCATGAGATGCAACGACCCTGGCAGGCCCAGGTGGATTCAACCTTAGAACTACAAAGGTCTGACTTTGAACAACTAGTAAGCCAGCTAAATGAGTTCCGGGTATACACAAGTATGCAAGTGCAGGAGTTGTCTGCCGCATTATGGCAGGAGGGTGCTAAACTACAAGACACTATGAACAGAGAAAGGGCAGCTTCTAACGCCATCATTCAAGATCTAAAAGCACAAATTGAAGCATTATCCAAGGCTGCCGCGGCTGCCCCTCCAACTCCCCCTCCTGATGAGTTAGACAGCCAAGAACAACAATTGTGGGATGCTATTGAGGAATTACGTATGACAACTCGTAGTCAAGGACCTCCTCCTCCGCCGCCACAACCGGACCCTCGAGTCGCCACATTAACTGCCCGCGTAGAAGAACTGCAGCATGAGCTTGCTGAACTGCGGGCTTCCTTAGCTCCTATTGTGGCTTCCTCTGAGGCGTCCTTGACTGACAGGTGCTGTCCAGGCACTAATGGACAATCTCAAATCCATTGCGCTAATGAGCTGGTTGCCATGGCTAACAAAGTGGATAGCCTCAAGGATGCTCACTCCAACCTAGACAGGGACTTCCAGGAGCTGAATGAGTTGATTGACTCAGTAAATGACCGGTTCTCTCCATGTCTATCAGTTGGCCCCACCTTGACCTCCTGTATTGCTGAGCTATCCACCGTAGTCACCAACCAGGGACGACGCCTTGACACTTTAAGCTCAAACATCTTGACTGCAACAAATGAAGGTGTTTGTAATCGTGAGGCTCTGGACATCCTTGAGGGAAGCGTTTGCCAGTTATGGGCCCTCCAGCCTCCTGTCGAGTCAGAACCCAACTCATCCCCCCGTATCAATATGGTAGATAGCAACAATAATACTGGGCCAATTCCTGAGGCCCACTTCAAACCCACCTTCAAACAGGTGTTTGATCCTAAAACCTCTACTATAGCAGCGTTCCTGACTATATATGAGACTGCAATGAGGAGAGCCTCTGATGAGGTGAAAAAAGAGCACATCCTGACCTGCCTCCACCCTACCTGTCAAGAAGTAGTTGTTCCTGAACTTCCGTCTATTACGTCCTGGGAAGACATGAAGCAACTGCTAACTGATGAGTTTGGAGGAGACCTTAGCCTAGAAGTCAAGAAAGATGCTTTCATGCATATAGCCTTCAAACCAAAAGAAACGTTGGCCGAGTTTGCTGATAGATTCTATATGGAGGGTCAACAGCTCATCACTAGCAGGCAACTGACCACCCACGAGGCTTATACTGCATGCGCCCAAGCCCTCAAAGTCAACCAGCTCCTTTGTCTCCACTTCAAAGCTCATAAAGCTATGCTTACTTCTATGAAGAGCATCAAGACCCTCCTGCAGGATATGCATCTTACACACTCTGGGACAGTAGTTAGAGAGAGCAAGACTGCTTCCTCCTCTGGGTCATCTTCTTGGGCCCCGCGCATCTTGACTATGGATGCTCAAAACCAGCCTAAACGCCACAGATGTCATAACTGCGGCGTGGTTGGACATCATTCCTGCGTGTGCACCAACCCTAAGGTTGAGGGAGCTGATCCCAGGTCACACACGGGAAAAGGGACGTCAACCTAGAGGCGGAGATGCTCTTGGTTGACTCAAATCCTCAGTCTCCCCCCCCCCTCCATCTGTTGTGTTATCAGGATCTGCAGCCCTACGTCCTCCCATTCTACATCTATTCCATGATATCTCTGATGAATCTGGAGCCAGTGACAACGATGCAGATGATCAGGACGCCTATGGCTATTCTGTCTTAGCAGTACCTGAGACCATCACAGTCCCCTACAAGCTGCGCTCTGGTAAAACAACTACCACCACCAAGCCTTCCCGTGAAGCTAAGGAGGTAGTTGCTCGTCCATACCTTACGCAAGCTGCTAGAGCCCCTGTCCTGGTAGAGTCGTCAGAAGAAGCAGCTGAAGTAGCTGATGCTGTCTTTCAGAACGTCTCTATTGCTCTCCCTCTACAAACGGTCTATAAGGAATTCCCTGGTTTAAGGTGTATGATCAAGAAATGGGATAAGGAATTGGCTGAAGCGCAAGATGTCTTAACAGTCCTTCCTCCGTTTGGGCGTACCACAACTCAAATAGAAATATCCGTACAGAAGGTCAAGATCAAAGCTGTCTTAGATACAGGGTCCCCTGTCAACGTTGTTTCGTCTAAACTTGTCAAAAAGCTCAAATTGGCTCCAGACCTCAATTATCGCCAGACTTATGGGACAGCTGGCTTATCCATGACCAGAGCCCTTGGTGCGTATTTGGCCCTGCCTATGAGATTTGGCAAGCTTCTTTTGGCTGCCCCTGCCGTAGTACTTGAGAATAACAGTTACGATCTGTTAATTGGGACCCAGTTTCTACGTGAGTACAATGGCATCATCAATTTGAAAGAGGGATTCCTTTCTATTCTTGGTTATGAGATCCCGCTTATATTTGAGGAACCTGATAAACTCCCTGGGAAACGCCTAAAGACCTGCTTGTTAGAATATCCATCTGGTATCTTCACCCTGAAATACCGCACCCATTCCTCTAACATGAAGTGTCCCCCTTCTTCTTGTGACGCTTCGGAAGGAGTACCTCTCCTTGCCACATCTGCCGTCACTATCCCTCCTGGTTCCCAAGTTATAATGGACTCTCAAATCTCCTATGAGTTGCCTGAGCGCACCTTCCTAGAGTTGTACTCTCCGTCCTCCTTAGGCCGCTTGGAGCCTCATCTGTGTCCAGGCATCCTGGACGTTTCCCATAAAGAACCTATCCATCTGCTGTTGGCTAATCTAACTCCCCAACCCATTACGGTGTCTAGAGGACAAGTAGTTGGTCACGGACGCCTCCTCAACGCCACTGATGTACTGTTGCTACACCCCTTTGGTACATTCAATGATTTCAACCTGCCTGACAATGAACCTCACGTGTTATCCCTGTTCACTGCAGAGGACTTCCCACAGCTCTCTCCTGTACAACAAAAAGAGGTACTGGCTCTTCTAGATCAGTTCTCGGATATCTTTGCTAAGGATAGCACCAATTATGGACTAGCTAAGGGTGTCATACATCAGATAGATACTGGTGATGCCCCTCCCTTCCGCGCTAAGCCATATTGCCGTAGTAGAGTGGATGATGCTCAGGTCTCCAAGGAACTTAAGCAACTGCTAGATGCTGGACTTCTAGCCCTGTCTCAGAGTCCATGGGCGTCTCCCTTGGTGATTCTCAAGAAAAAGGATGGTGGACACCACATTGTCATGGATTATCGCCGACTAAACTCCCTGACCAAGAAGGACTCTTACCCCTTACCACACATTGATGATGCCCTCCGACGTCTTGGAGGGTCTAAGTTTTTCTCGGCTATGGATCTAGCCTCTGGGTACTGGCAAGTCGACCTTTCTCCTGAAGATAGACAGAAAGCTGCCCTCATCACCTCGGATGGATTGTTTGAACCTACCCGCATGCCACAAGGACTCTGTAATGCCCCCGCTACCTTTCAAAGAGCTATGGACTCCATCCTCCGTGATCTCAAACTTTCATGTGTCCTGGTCTATTTAGATGACATAACCGTCTTCAGTGCCACCTTCACTGACCATCTATCTCACCTCAAAGAAGTCTTCATCAAGATCCGAGAAGCAGGGCTTAAGCTCAAGCCCTCTAAGTGTGCCTTCTTTAAAGAGCGCCTAGAGTTCCTGGGACACAAAGTTACTCAGACAGGCATCAGACCCATGTCAAAGAAAGTAGAAGCTATCAATAGGATGTTACCACCAACTAATTTACGAGAAGTTCAAGTTTTCCTGGGAATGATGGGCTACTACTGACAGTTTATTCCTGACTTTGCTGATCTTAGTGAACCCCTAGTGCAGCTCCTGCGCAATGTTCCTTTTGAATGGACGTCCAGCCAGCAACAGGCCTTTGAAGGATTAAAACAAAAACTCAAAGAGGCCCCCATCTTGGTGTACCCCGACTACGACAAGGAGTTCATCCTTTATACTGACGCAAGTGACTTGGCAATTGGGGCCATCCTGGCCCAGCTAGATGATGAGGGTGTTGATCACCCTGTGGCATACACCTCCCGGGTTCTGAACAAACATGAGAAGAACTACAGTGTTACTGAAAAAGAATGTCTAGCCGTCCTGTATGCAGTCAAGCAATTCAGACATTACATATACAGCACCCACTTCACAGTAGTTACCGATCATGCATCCCTCAAATGGCTACAACAGTTGAAGGAACCAGAAGGGCGTCTGGCCAGATGGGCCCTCCGCTTGCAAGGTTACAACTTCAACGTGATCCATCGTCCTGGAATCCAACACCAAAATGCGGATGGACTGTCTTGTATGCCCATCTTAGCCCTTCACCCCGCAGAAGCTGATCAACTATATGAACTAATTGGCTATCCTACTGCCTGGGATGGTGAAACGGAGGAAGTACGTTTAGCCTTACAAAAGCTATCTCAGGACACCTTGATCCGCAACCACCAATTATTCAAGAAAGTCAACCACCAATACTTACCATATATCCGCCCTAGTCTTTGTCTCTCACTGGTCCTTCAGGCTCACAAAGATACTGGCCATGGTGGTATTGCCAAAACCCATGACTGGCTACAGAAACACTACTATTGGGAAAACCTACGCTTGCTAATTCCCGATGTACTTGCAAGTTGCCATGATTGTCAGCTCCAACGCCCCTGCACCACTGCTCATGAATTCAAACTAGTTCCCCCACAGCATGCCTTCCATACCATCAGTATAGATGCAGTTGGCCCTCTATCTTGATCTCGCTCTGGCTGCAGGTTTATCCTGTTGGCTGTGGACCACTTCAGTAAATGGGTTGAGGCCAGGCCGACTAAGGACATAACTGCAAAGACAACAGCCGCTTTCCTTCTCCAAGATATCTTCTATCGACACGGATGCCCTCAAGTCCTGCTTTCTGATAATGGTTCCAACTTCAATGCTCGGCTAGTCACAGCAGTAGTAGAGGCGCTAGGATCTCATCAGTCTTTCTCTGCTCCTTATAACCCCTCAACTAATGGGATGGTTGAGAGAGCCAATTCCTCCCTGGTATCTATTATGAGAAAACTGGCCTACTCTGATGCCGCTAACTGGGATCTGTACTTACCAGCAGCTCTCTTTGCCTATCGCCTCAGCAGACACCGTGTCACGGGGTTCTTGCCTTTTGCAATGTTGTATGGCCGAGAGGCCACTACCCCCTCTCTGTTAGGGACCCCGTTGATTGAAGCTGACTCCTCTGAGGATCCTGAGCTGCATATCAAGTCCTTAGTCAATCAAATCATTGATATCCAAGCCACCGCCTATACTACTGCCTACAAGACCAAGGTGTTAGAACTCACTCCTGACAATGCCAACAGGCCCCCCCTTCCTGAGTTCCAAGTAGGTGACCATGTACTCTACTATCAACATCAAACTGGCGGCCGAGCCCATAAACTTGATTCCCTCTGGATTGGCCCCCTTGAGGTCACCTTCAGAAGAGGCTCTGAGTATACCGTTAAACTTTTGTCTAGTGGACGTCCCTTTGCTCGTGTCCACGCTAAGTTCCTACGCAAGTATACCCCCCCTCAGGCCAATCTAGGAGAGGGCAATGTCGTGAATGGCATTATTCAGACTCTGTCGATTTTGCCTGAGGTGGGTTCAAATCCATGGAAGGATTCAAAATCCTTATCTTTCGACTTTGGTACGCGATATTATACCCCTTCCATAAAAGGAGCAGTATCAATTTCCAGATTCACGCCTGACTATCAGGATCCCCTTCCCACTTGTACATGTGGCAAGTGATCCTAATAACCCACTGTATTCTGTGGTGTTCTTTCACAGTATATATTCTTATTTTTCTTCTCAATAAAAGGCAAGTTCTACATACTCTCTTTTCTTGTGTGTTCTCTCGTACTTCAGCGCGCCCTCCCTAGACGCTTCTAGAGGAGTTGATTTATTACACAGTCAGTAATAGCAGCGACAAGGTAAACGTCCCCTTCTCGCTTCCTCTCTGCTAACCGTTTGGCTTAGTACGACCTCAATCCTACCGTTAGGATTTTGCCGCCGTGCCCTCCTTGCCGAGTCCTTGCAAGTGCACGACAACCATGACAGCCTCTGCATCTGCAAAGCTAGACAAAAGCAAATGGATTCATGACTACCTGTAACAAAAACCAAGCTGGATCATTATGGGGCCTGAATTTCAGATACACCAAAGAAGATTCCTAAGGTTCTACTTTTCAGCACCCCAGAGAGAGAGGTCACAAAATCTTTGATTACCCCCTATTGGGAAAATAATTCCCCAAAAATAAATTCAATTCAACTAGATTAGAATTCAGAGCCCAAATCCAGGTTTCACTCACATTAATTACAAAATCAATACCAGGAAAACCCCTTTACCTGAGCATATGAATGTCTTAATCTACATGCACAAACATGACTTATCATCAAGCTATATAAACCTTAGAACATTATTCAATAAATATATAAACCTTCTCACTCAAATCTTTATCATTAAGCATTTTGTATACTTTCAAGAAGTATATAGACAGCATTGCACATAAGACATTAATTATTTTATAGCTTATATATTGTTTTTATAATATTTTAAAATGAAAAGGTTATGCTTTAAATGACATTTTAGAACTTGTAAAAAGCTTTTATATATATTATTATAGTTATTCAATAGCAAATTAATGTATTGTTAATAAATCTTAATACAGTTTTTATTTTTAAAGCTTTATACAAGTCTTATTTTATTTTATATTATATTAAATAAACTATGAGTATTATATTTTTAGTTTTAGCTTTTTATTTTGTTTTGTTTTTGTTTTTGGTTTGTTTTTCAATTTGCATATTTTTATTATAAATCTAATATTAATTTGGACTCTACTTTATATTGGATCACTTTTATTTTTTATACAAGGTAAATTTGAGACAAGCAGACTCTCAGTTAATTAGTTTTCTACAACAGATTTACATTCAAATTTGATCTAGATATAGTTTCTTCATATGTAGCTTTTTATTTTTACAAAATAAAAAGTTGATTTTAAAAAAGCTCTATCTATAAATGGGTCATTATTTTCTTTGTTATGCCTAGGTGCCAGATTAAATATATAATAACTTAATTATATTATTATTGCATTAATTTATCCAATTTGTGTAAAGTATAGTTAAATTACAAAGCTTTAACTGATTTTTAAATTAGATGAAACTTTCAAAGACAATTCATCCTTATGTAAAATTATAGTTACAACTTTTAACATTTCTGAGAATATTCTAATTTAACTATCAAACTAAAAATAATTATAATGAGCTGTATGGAAGAGTAATAGCAGCCCCAAAGCTATAAATGTTATTACCCTATCTTTGGATCATCATAAATATTATTAGTTTGTATTAGAAAAATAAGTCATTGTTTTTGAAAGGCTAATCACTCTATTTGAAATACACCCTCTAGTAGGCCACCCAACTTCATGGACTTTTCCCAATACTTCACTAGCATCTTCAGACCTTTTTGTTTCTCTAATATCATCACATGATTTCACATTATAATTTATCTCAGAATATTATGAGTAGCTTTCAGATGTTAAAAGTGAAGTATATAACTTCCTATCTTTAATTAAATATGAAAGATTAATGCACAGATTTTTAACTTCAAGCTCTCTTTTTATAGTCCTAATGGTTCTTTCATAGATAAAAAAAAAATTTGAAAAATATTTGAGCCAAGTAAAACTGAATTATATAATTCTTTTCTTTTCTCTTCTCTTCTTGCTCAAAAATGTTTCTAAGATCATTTATGTTATTAATATAAAGCTCTTTTTCTTTTTCCTTTAGCATTTTTGGTATTACAACCAAAATGACCATCAACAATACTTTTTCCATGGCTTTTAACAAACCTATTATATTTTATGTATCCCTTAATATATTTTGGTGCCTCTTTAAATAAATAATATAAGAATTCATAAGATCTAAAATGATTTCCATTATCAGTCCATACTTTAATATTATTTATTTTTTTAAATCTATCTAACTTAAGAAGAATTATTAGATATTCACCTGAAAATAAAGAATCATGAGATAATATTTGAGACAAGAAATCATGGTATTCATATTTGATTTTATTATTTTCTTTAAATACTAGTGCAAATCCTAGCAAAGAAATAGGCTTTTTTGAATAAAAACAATTATTGGTTTCAATTAGATCATTTCCAACTTTTAAGTTCTCTTTATAGCCAATAAATATAACACAAGATTCATCATCTAATTCATTAATATCATTTTTATACTCTTGATTTTGATGCTGATAAAAGACTTGATGCTGATTAATAGATAATAAGCCATTATTTATAGATTCTGGTAATGATAGTTTTTTTACTTTCAAATCTTCTTTTCTTTTTTCAAATGAAGCTTTTACATTGCAAATATTGCACATGTCAGTTTGTTTTTTACTTTTTATTATATTTTTTGGTATTAATTTATAGAAAGTTGAAATTGATGCAGTGATTTTGTTGTAACTGTGCTAAGGCTGCAGTAAAGAGGGGGAAAAATAATATTTTTGGATATGTTTATTGAGAAGAGAAGAAGAGTTTTTATACCCGTTTGATAGGCCACGGGATGTGGCGTGTGGAAAGGATGTTTGGTCCTGTTGCACTGAGGGTCCCATGACTGCTCCTGTTAGGATGACATAGGTGGGTCATTGGGTGGTAGGTGTCTGGAGGCGCTAGGACATGGTGTGGATAAGGGAAATTGCCTTTATTTGGCAATGGGTTGAGTCGAGCCAATCAAGCTATTAGTTGATTTGTTAGGAGTTAGGCTCGTTGTGACACCTTCCCCCCCTTGGGTCCCAGGGATGGCTTTGTCCAAGTTGTCTGGAGGTAGGTTGTCTGGTGCCCTGGCACCATACTGTTCAAGCTGTTGTGGTGTTGCTGGGATGATGCTTTCTTGTTGTTTAATC
>CAKOGF010000422.1:0-10596 GCA_933228935.1 Pemphredon lugubris
TGCAAGGTTTCTGGAACCAGTTCAGCAGCTTGAGGCAAGTTTCCAGAATTTTGAGATGTCAGAAGAGATGAATCTAATAACCTTGTTATTAAAAATTGGATGGGAAGATATTGTAGTAAAGGAATCATTGAGTAATATGTTTATTTGAATGGAAAATATCAAACTACTAGAGTAGTTTGCTGAGAATGATTATTACTTAAAGCCTTTGGGAACAACTTGATGAGGTGGCCTCCTTGCCATTGGTACCTGGACAGCTTACAGATACCACCAATGGTGGTTCTGTAAGCTGTTGCCTGACTGCCCAGGAGGTCAGGGTTTGACACCCAGGCAGTCAGAGCAGGGAAAATTGAGCACAGGGCATCCACGCCCTACTTGGACTCAATTTTCCTAGCCACCACCCACTTACAATTGATTGTTAGATTTAAATCTATGATTGCTGCAAGCAGGCAGTGGCTGGTGGAGCGTTTTTCTGGGTGGCAGCGCTTTGGCCTGGCCACACCCAAAAAAACTATGTCTGTGACACTATTGGATTCAAATATCATATTTTCTAGGGCTGTGTAAGAAATTTCATGTAAGAATGATTCAATTTGAGCTTTTGGATTGACAATTGATATCAAAAATGACAATTCTATTCTCTTTGTTACTCAGGAACCAGGCCAGGACTCAAACCCTATTTGCCCCTGCCTGTGGCCTGACAGCCTAGAAGCCCAAGAGCCCAGCTACCTGTGTTTTTTTTGGTGTTAAAGCCTCTCAAATAATGACCTCAATGAGAGCCAAATCTGAAAGTATCAATGAAGAACCACCAGTACTGGCGCCAAAAAAAAACTCAATCAGACTACCAAATAAAGATAATGATTTGCCAATCACTAGCCTGATAGTTCTGAAGTCCCCTCCAGCAACCAATCAGAGACTCACACCTGAAGTTATCATGTACCACAAGACCGCCCTTAAAGACTTGGCTCAAGAACAGAAGGGAGTGATTATTCTGTCTGACAAATCAGCCAATAAATACCACCTCTCTGCCAGCGCCACCCATATGGGCCTGCTGCCTGCCCAACCCACAAATCCCCAATGCTGTGAAGAATTCCCCTCAACTGATGAGGAGTCTGGCAGCAAGGTTCTATATGAACCATTGGACCCTACTCCAGACCTCATTGTCATCTTCAAATAAAGGTTATGAGTTATTGATGTTCCCAAATGTCACCATATTTTATTATAATCCTTTGTCAATTATATCTCAGCCCATCAGGCCTGCCTGCCCCTCAGACCAAAAGTTTTTTCCACCTGGTACCCCTTTTGGACCCATTCAATTCATGAAGTACCCAATGAGATCCAAGTATAGAGAGTACACCACCAACTACATATTAGCACATGATCCCTTGGCCTGAATTAAAGAGCTGACTATATTTGACAGAAAGGGATCATGATACACTACTGAGACCTGACTGTTTAAGAATTAATATAACTTTCTTCCTTCCTACCAAATAGACATGAATTTGCCTCTCACCCTCAAACCAATGCCATTGTCTACCCCTAAACTGCCCCTAGACCATTTCAACAGATAACCTTCATAATTAACCCATGCAAACAGAGGCATTGCTTATGTTGACAGTTTCAAAAATTATAATGTATTATTTTTTCTGGCTTAAATAAGTAATCTTGATGATTAAATTTATAGACAAGTTTTATTTTGAGCTTTTAATCAAAATACTACAAAAAAAAGCAATTTTTTAAATTGTTGAAATGGAGGATGTTCCTTTCTGTATGAGTTAATTCTGGAGGTTGCCTTCTAAAAAGCTGTTAGAAATAGTGTACATTACCCTATCCAGGATAATTGACATAATCTTCCCAACCACATGGCGCTAGCTTTGGGTAGGAAATTACATGTCATACCTATTCAAGTTAGCACCAATCTTATAATGGGCTCCACCCACCCAACCTGCAGCCCATCCTATTCCAGTAACTGATAAGTAAGCTGCCCAGAGTTGGTTTCCTGATACTAGGGCTTGGACATAGATTTTGGGACGCAGATAGGGTCTAGAAGCCCTGATATAGCTGTGATAGCTGTCTTTGCCTGTTATCTTGCTATTTTCAAGAGAAAAAGTGCAAACAGGTGAAGAAGTGCCCCACCTGATGATAAAGTGTGGATTCAATTCCTTCAGGGCATTGTTAAAACTGTAACAGAGGTTGAGAAAGTCTTTATTTAACACAGAAATTGTTAGGAATATTCCTGACACCCACCAACTTTCTGCCCTTACACCAAGCTGGGGAAATATATGCAATGCAGAACCAAGAAATCTGCAATTTGATTTTTAATTTCCCCCATTTGTTGGGAGAAATGAAAATAAAAACAAAGATGAAACAGGACTTGGCTAGCCCCGTATTAATTTATCATCCAAGCAGACACCTGCAACCCAGCTGCTGCCAGCCCCTGGGGCCCAGTCCCCACCCTCCAGCCAATTGGAAACCCCCAACCAACATGGCCAATCAGAAAGACCCCTGGTGAAAGGGGAGGAAGTTAAAAATAAAGGCTACCCATCAGAAGAGGACCAAACTGGAGTGGCCAATATGCACAGCAATTCTACCCATAGCCAATAGAATCTGGGGCCCTGGGCCACACAGATGAATCTAGACCCCAACCAAACCATGGCTTCCAAGACAAAAATAGCTTCTGGAAGTTCCATGAGTTATCAATATCCCCAGTCCACTTGCCAGGGGAAGTTCATTGGCCCCAGTCAAGAAGAGCCAAACCTACAACAGATTGGCTGAGAACAAAGGTTTGGCCATCTTCTCAAGAGCCAATCCCCAATCTCAACAGCCAAACTTCTGGGATCCCCAATCTCTTGTTTTCACTCCCACTTGCAAAACTTTGCACAGTGGGAAGCACTATAAATAAAGGACCCCTCCTCAGTAATAGCTTGTGCTATTATTGAGTTTAATACCCTCAATAAAGTTAGAATTTTTCAACTACCCCTTTCTAAAACCAACCTCTCAGTAACTAGCCTCCAACCAGCAGCCTCCAATCCAGGGAAGATGAATCACCTCATCTTTGCAGCTGTGCTCACAGCTTGCCTTGGGATTGGGGGATATCAATCAGGGCCAGAGTATTTTGGGCCTTTGCCAGAAGGGGTAGGCCATGATTACCACCATGACCCTGAGCAGCTCAATTCATCACACACTGTTTCCTGGCCTCCCCTTGTGTCTCCACACTCAACCATGCCCATTGCCGTGTATACCTCCTTGTACTACGTTCTAACTTACTTTGCTGGAAGTTTTGGGAGGTACAACATCCACATCAAGATGTTCCAATGGGTGATAACCATTTACCCAATACTCACTGCCTTGACCAGTTTTCAGATGTCCAACATTCAGCCATATCTCCTTCAAGTAGTATCAATGAGGTCTGGGTATTACAGAAATACATCATCTCAAAAACCTTCTGTTTGTCATATCTATCTGTGTCTTGGAGACTTGTAAAAGTGGGTGTCAGATGCTTCAGGTGCTTCTCAAGGAGTATCAAGAGCATTCAATAAGATGTCCATCTTATTTCTGATACCTTTATTTTCTATAATCTTATTTATAACATCAAAATATGGTTTTTGGGGGTTTTATAATGAGATTTGGTTTATAAAACCAGAAAAATGATGACATAGTATTAAAAATTAGGTTGTAGAAAATAAGATGGGCACTATCAATAAAGTGAATGTATAATGTACTGATTATTTGAAAATAATAAGTCCTTATATGCCTTTGATCTGTAACTTCTTGACTTATACCCCAGTTCTTCTTACAAAGCTTAATTCAGTGTTTCTTTCAGAGGGTTCAGAGCTTATTTTAGTACACTTTTTGTTTGAGCTCTTCTGAAAAGCTTATCCAAGTGTTTTCTTGTTGTA
Source organism: Pemphredon lugubris (assembly GCA_933228935.1). NCBI lineage: Eukaryota > Metazoa > Arthropoda > Insecta > Hymenoptera > Crabronidae > Pemphredon > Pemphredon lugubris. The sequence goes on from CAKOGF010000422.1 coordinate 3,894, forward strand.
ACTGTGCTAAAAGCTGAATTTAAAGAGAAAAAAGAAAAAGAAAAAGAAAAAGAAATGTACTTAAGATGTCTTTATTGAGAAGGGAAAGAGTTTTATACCCATTGATAGGCTACCAGGAGGTGACATTTGAAAATGAGTTCTATAAGGTTGATAACTGGTACCCATGACTGATCCTATTAGAACAGCATATGTGGATTACAAAAAGATGGTAATTGATGGGGTAAGGTGATAAGTAGAATATTAAAAGTTGCCCTTATTTGGCAGCAGACCAAGTTGTTTCAACAGACAGGTTCTTATCTGACTTGTTAAGGATTTGGCTTGTTGCAACATATCTATAATAAATTTCTCTTTATTTTCTTTTCTTTTTTGTAAATGTAGCTTATAGCATAGTTATGACAATATTTGTGCACAATTTTATTTAGTTGTGTATTGATGACTTTGAATGTGACCGTGTTTTGACTAGTGGTTGATATCATACTAAAATATTAACAGCTCTTTATCCTTTAGTGTTTCCAAAAAATTGTGCGTCATTTACATTGTCCATGTAAGACTTTTATTTTCTTTGAGTTGACGTGTGTCTATATTTCTCAACAGCTGTAAAAATTACAGTGTCGCCCTTTCAATTACAGTATTTCTGGCTTCTGTGAAGTAATCGCATTTAAAATTGCCATCACTAGCAGGTTAACTTCATTTTGAGATGCTGGAGTTAATTTTGTTTGTCTTATATCATACTCTATATTAAACAATACATATTTAAATGCAGCTATAAATATTTTCATTTTTCCTGATTCAAAAAGAATAAAACAATATTATGACTTTAAAAAAACTTGAATATAATTTTAATAAATTCACGCATTATTCTGTAGCCACCAAATTTGAAAATGTAAGTAATGTCAGTTTTTTGCAGCGATTGCATTTAAATCATAGCAATTAAGTCACAATAGTGTAACCATACATGTTCTTGATTAAATTTGACCAGGTGGTGGTAGCAATTCAGGCCTAAATCATTTAGTATCAAGGTTAGCTCTGGATGTAATAACATTTTTGGAGCCCTATCTTAACTTAGGACATTTCAGTCAAGCTCTGGTTAGCTTCTAGATCTGGGCTTCTGCAGCCAAAATGGTATTCTAGTAATATTTAAAAAAATATTAAAAACTTTTTGAAATGAGTAGCACAGAGCCAGAAATTGGCAAGAGATTGGCTAAAGCAGCCCTAATCCAACCTAAGCTAGTTTAAGATAGGCCAATCCAAAAATATAACGTGTCAAGTGACCATTTGTCATGAATTATGTCAAATAAACCCTTAAAAATGGAAACTCCTTTCTTTCTTCATATTGGCTTGTGAAAACTTAATCTCAAGCGAATATCAAAGATTAGCTCTCATGAAAAAACCAAAAACCAATTTTGCTGCTATAGCGAGAAAATATATAGACACGCCAGGTGGGAATTTAAAGAATCTTTTATGCTGTCCCATTTTAAACATTAACTGTTTATTGAATTGAATTTCGAAGACAAAGCTTTCTTACGTGAGAAATTTTCTAGAGTTGCTAAACCTAAAAAAGAAGCCTGTTAAAAAACCTAAAGGCCGAAACAATGCTGCCATAACTAGCCCCAAAGCTTTGCCAAATAAAATCATAGAAAAAGAAGCTTCACATGAGCCTGTAAATCCAAAAAAGGAAATAGCCCCTCCAAAAAGCACAGAAAAAAAAACAGAAATTATTCCCCAAGTTTCTTCCTTGGAAGATTGTGATTTTATTATATGCACTACGCCCACTAGCGTGGTAGCAAAACTGAAGGAATCTCAAGCAGATGACTTTACAAAACTCGAAACCGAATGGTTTCATATTAAGGACTACTCCGACAAATATTCTTCGCTTGCAAGGTGTGTAGATTGATTATCATTGCTGACAATGTCACAGGCTTCACAAAGAAATAAGTTCGTTTGCTAGCTTCCTTACACCCCCAAGCTCGGAAATGCGGCTCTGGGACTTTTTGTTTCAAACTGTCGAGGAAACTGTAGCTGGTATATGGAGTGGTGCAAAAGTACAGCTCTGTGGATCGCATCAGGAAGGGCTGGTACTTCCTTCCAGGTAGCTTGCTGTAGGCACAATTTGCTGATGTTTGTTTTTTAAGCAATATTAATTTAAATATCGATATTCCAAAGCCCAGTGGCCCTACACATGTTCTTTTACATGGTTTAAAGGCAAGGCTAGAAAGATGTTTAAAAATTTCTGGTTCTAGTATGGAAACCTGCTTAGGGGTTAGCTTTAGTTTATTCGCTTTATTTAACAGCTCTAGGCACAATGCTTGAATCTTACTGAAGGGTTTTCTGGGATCTCCATGTTAATAACCATAAATGCGCCTATTTTCCGTAAAAGCAGTGAATTTATAATTTCACAGCTTGAAAAGTTCCCTGCCGCAAGGGTTATCATACTATTAGCAAAATATCTGATGATATGTCGGGCAAGACCTAGCTCTATTAAGCCGATCAACTCCTTCTATTTAAACTTGCTCGTCATCAGTTGCTTCCAGGTTAGAGATATGCTCTTCAAGCATGGCCTTTCCCAATTAAGTACTTGTCTAATATTGCATCTAGATGAACTTGGAAATTACTAGCATTTCTAATCCAGAAGAAACCTATGCAAACTGCTTGCTAAAGTTCTTTTCCTTTTGCACTTCTGTTATAAATTTCAAAAAGGTTGCAATTTCTTTGAAAGATGGGGGTTGCTTTTTTATGAAGGAAAATATGGTAACTTCCAATTTTTACCTTTGGTTAATAGACCGTTCTATAGGGCATACAAGCTGATCCTGAATGGACAAAAGAAGCCATGCTTGTGTTGATTGATCCTATTGATGAGAAAAGAAATACTGCAAGCAATCATCTTGACTTTAGTTTTGTCCAATCCATCTTCTCACAGTACCTGTTTGATCTCAGAGCCTCTCTAAAGGAGTACGACTCTCTCCCTCATAAAGATTACTTGCTAGAATCAGTGCTTGGAAAAATCCTTAATACTGATGGGTTAAACGCTCAACGCATTCGCCTCAGGAATGCTTGCCAGCTTCTATTTAAGTAAACTGCAGCCTTAAATTTGTACCAGCTCTTTTGTTACGGCAAGAAATTTATATTTTTATCTTCTATCACCCTATATCTGTATAAAAATAATGTTAAACTTTTAAAATCCAGAGAATAATCTAAGAGTTTGAAATTTTATATGAAAATCTAAGCCAAGCTTAGTTACTTCCATTTAGCTTTGTCATTAAATATAAGGCTTTTTGGAAAATATTCAAGTGTCAAGTTAAAGTCTGCTTTTTAAAGAGTTATCACTTTAGAGAGTCTTAACCACAACATATTAGTGAATAAGCAAAGGCATCATCTAAGAGACTACATTCTTCCTTACAGGGGAAAATATGATATAAAAGATTTCTTTTTAATAGAGCTACCTTGTTATTTTCTTTTGAAATAATCTTTTCTATTTATAATGCTAAACCAAGTGTATTAGCTAGCCTGTTTCAGGATTTTCTAAGTGATTGAACTTAGCATGATGTTTAATGAAAAGGACTTGAGAAAAGTCAGAGAAAAAAGTATATTTCATTAGGTAATGTCACATTGAGCCAAAGTCCTAACAAGTTGGAGAAGAACCTGCCCTCTGGCTTAACTTGACACATTGCTTAATATGTGAAGATGTCAATATGCACCTTGCATACTATCTTCATTGCTTACTATAATCAGTAATTTGCTTATGCTGACCTAATGGGATCAGTCACAGGTATCAATATCCAACCTTAAGAAACCCCTTTCCCCATGCCATCTTCTGGTGGCCTAAAAATGGGTATAAAACCCCTTCTTCTCTTATTCAAATAAGATTATATTGACTCAATTTCTCTTCTTTTTGGTAACTGCAGCTTATAGCACAGTTACAATAGTAAATTCTATTCCTTTTATGGTTAAGTGTAGAGCTTAAAGTATATATAAATATGGTTTTAATTTTTTATTGTTACTTTTGGAAAATGCAATTATTTAATTCAAGTGGGTATTGTGCAATATGCACATAGTCCACCACAAGGCATACTAAAATTCAAAGAAAAAATTCTCATTTAACCCCTCTCCCAAAAAGAGAACTTGATATTGTGTCAGGAAATCAGGCCTGCTACTCTTGACCCTGGTGGGGTGTGGGGGCGGGGGCAACACAGACAAGGCCTACCAGATGATGGGTCCTAACTTAACCAAGTATGGTAGCCTTTCCTATCAGGGACTATGGGTCAACAACAGGCAAGGCAGAATATATCAATTAAGTGAGTACTAGATAAAGCATTTCCAGGAATTGCTTGCTCTGGCCTGTAGCATCAGGAACAGGGCAGGTTGACTATGGTCTTGGGGGTGAGTAGGGTTCCATTGGAACCAGATAAGCAGAGAGATTTGTTAATTTCTAATGAGGATGAGGATTTAAATAGTGATCCTTTGCTTATTGCAGAACAGGTGTTGTGGATTAGAGACTTCTCCAGGTCTGGTATACCAAAGCAGGTTTTCTAAATATCACTTTTGTGATCCAGGTTGTGGGGTACTCTGTGAAATATACAGGACCAAAGAGAGCTTCAGGAGGGTGGTAGTACTTGTAAGTGTCAGGGTTGCTTGACGTTTCTTGGTTCTCTCCTGCTGGCTGGATGGTCTGCAGGCTGGGAGTCTGATAATGGAAAAGTACTAGGAAAAAAAGGTAAAATGTTGTTGAACCAAAGGTTAATAACAAAATCTTTATTTAATAAGGATGATAATAATGGATCACTACTCTTTCTCCTCTGCTTTATACCTGACTGTGGGTTGTTGTGCACTTGCAAGGACTTGGCAAGGAGAGCACAGTGGCGTAATTCTAATGGTAGGATTGGATTTTTATTAAGTCAAACAGTTAGCAAGGATGAATAAAGAAGGAAAAATTACTTGAAGCTGATATTACTTGGTGTTGTAATGAAGAACTCCTCCAGAGACATCTATAGGGCGCACTGAAGTACAAGAGGCACACAAAAGAAAAGAGTATGTAGCACTTAAACTTTATTGGGTCTGGAATAGGAATATATACTGTAGATAGTTACCACAGAATATAGGTGGGGTATTAAAATCACTTGCCACACACACAAGTGGAGGGTAGATTCTGATTTTGAGACTTGAAGGGAGAAATCAACACCACTTCTTTTAAGGAAGTGATGCAATTTTGAACGCCAAAGTTGAAAGATAGGAAATTCAAATCTGTCCCTAAATTCAAACCTAACAAAGGTGACATCAATAAAGTCTGAATGTGGCCATTCAAAGCATGGGTGTCTTACCTTGCTCTTCCTTATCAATCTGGCTGGAATTTTTGGCTACAGGCTTTTCTGACATCTGGTTGGGTCCTTGGTTATCTTGGAGGTCACTTTTAAGAACAATAGTTTGGTCTTCAGCAGGCTTATATGCTGCTTTTTTCCTATTGGTAAATTGGAGACTAGTTGCAGGTAGCATGGCTGGGGTTTTGATATTATTTCTATCTTGGGCATAGTCAGCTGGATTGAGGTTTGCTGAGGTTTGGTCTTCAAAACCTGAAATATGAAAAAGGGAATTTTTGTTGTCCTCTTTGGGATTGTGGTGAAATAGCTATGAGCTTTGAGGCCATTTACAAGCTTCTGTCAACCATAGAAGGATATTGAACTTACATGTTGGCCATATAAGTCTATAGGTCACTCCTGTCGGCCATAGAAGTATATAGGTCAGACTGTTGGTCATAGAAGGCTATAGTACTTATTTGTCATCCAGATAAGCTATAGGCCATAGCTGTCGGCCACACAAAGTTATAGGCTTTATCTGTCAGCCAGAAAAGTCCATAGGCCCTAAATGTTGGCCAGGACAGCCAATATGCTATATATGCTGCTCAGATGAAGTATGAGCAATCTGTTAAACTGTTTGTTACATATTTTGTCTGTTGCAACAAACCAAATCCCTAAAAAGTCAGATAAGAACCCACCTAATGACTCAACTCAACCCATTGCCAAATAAGGGCAATTTCCCATGTCCACCCAATACCATAGCACAATCAATTACCCATCCAAGTAATACACCTATGTCAACTTAACAGGATTAGTCATGGGACATCCCCAACGCATCAAGATAAAACCTCTTTCCACATGCCACCCCCTGGTGGCCTATCAATGGGTATAAACCCCTTTCTTCTCTTCTCAATAAAAATATCTTGAATCAATTTATTTTTTCCTTTTCCTCTTTAGCTTCAGCTTTTAGCACAGTTAAAGCCTGTCCAGATTATACCCAATTTGCCACAATTGCCCTTGGAACAACCAGTTGCCAACTGACACTGCTGATCTAACTTACATTCACTCTTGTCAGTTATAATCTCCACATGAAACTATAGCAACTAACTTAATTGATCATCAATATTCCATATTTTTGATTAATATTTCAGTTGGCTATCACCTCACAAATATCTATATAATCTTCACTTGACTTATTTAATAAAATAGAGACCTTTTATTGTAAACTAAATACTGTTGTTTCTCTTTTAACTTGGAAAAATTACCTGTCAACTGCCTTTGCAGAGGTGGGGGCCTTGGGTCTATACAAATGATAGCTTCTGTAAGCTATAAACAGATGTTGAACTTGTGTTTTCAGCTCTGTTAATATAGAGACACCTAAGAATCATAAGTGTGCTGAATGACAATTATTGATT
>CAKOGF010000423.1:0-10590 GCA_933228935.1 Pemphredon lugubris
AAGTTGCCACAAATGGTTAGTTTGGGTTTTGAGTATCACAAAGAAACCATCTTTACTTCCTGAACACCTTCAACACATTAGGTTTGCATGCTGCTATTTCTCTCTATAGCTGCCCTAATGGTAGCTTTAGGCACCTCATATTGGCTCACTGGCTGCAAGATATTCTCACTACCACCCAATTGAGTAGAGAACCCTGTCACCTCATCTAAGTTCCTTGTGCCAAGTCACTTAGAATGTTCCATGTCCTCCTTTTAGCCAACAATAGCCCATGCCTGTAAGCTCCTCACATTCTCAGTTATCACAAATACCTTAATCTTCACAGCTATACTCACAGCATCCCTTGAGATTGACAGATATCAGCCTGGTCCTGCCATCTTTGGGCCAAACCCAGAAAGACTCAGAGGCTACCAGTACAAAGAGCCTGCACAAATCAACTCTTTATATGGTGGTCCTTGGCCCCCTTGATGTCTCCCCACTCTACCACGTCCCTGGTTATCTATATCTCCATTTACTACATACTGACCTACTTTGCTGGGAGTTTTGATTGGTACAGCGCCCTAGCCAAGGTATTCAAGTAGTTGATGACCATCTTTTGGGTTGCTATGGCCTTGACCAGATTTCAATTTTTAAACCTACTGCCATAAATACTTCAAGTGATAACAAAAAGTCTTGGGTATTACAGTACATCTGCTCCCATGTGGGATGAAACCCAGTCAAAACTAGGGGCTTTAATCTTGAAAATTAAGCCCTATCTAAAGTTCTTTTACAATAGCCAATCAGAATGGCTCACATCAGTCTCATCTACTCCCCCTTTATATGTACCATGATGACATTAGATCTAATTTTAGAACTCTGGGTTGTCTGGCCAACAATATGGGTTCACCCAAAATTTCCAGATATCTGATTTCAGATGAAAATTTTTTTGCAAGTGCAACTCACCTAGCCAATGATCATCCAACCTCTTCAAGCTTCCCAAACAAAAGCAAGCAAAGTGCTTTGAGCTCCTAGATTACTTATTTTTAGTTAAAAAAAATTTATAATGTGAAACTTTTAATTTTCATGTTTATTTTCTCATTTTGAACCAGTAAAACTGTTTCTGATACTGTTTTGTTGCCAAAAAGTAACCAAAAACGCCTTCAGACAGAAATCAAACATGTTTTCTCTCTCTGACACACTTAAAAGCACCCGCACCATCTCCCAGAGCTCTTTTCTGTGTTCTGTCTTACCTTTTACAACACTCTGGGACCTCACTGCACCCTTTTGAACTCAAAAATAAATTCCATTAAGTATCTATTATAAATGGTTTCTTGCCTTTCACTCTATCTCCCTAAAACGTGGATGTCATGCTCTTACAAGGACTTGGCAAGGAGAACACAGAGGCGGAATCCTAATGGTAGGATTGGGTTCATACTAAGCTGAACGGTTAGCAGAGAGGAAGCAAGAAGAGGATGTTACCTTATTGCTGATATTGCTTGACTTGTAATAAAGAACTCATCTAGAGATGTCTGGGGAGGGCGCGCTGAAGTACAAGAGAACACACAAAAGAAAAGAGTATGTAGAACTTAGATTTTATTGAAAATGAAAGTAGGAATATAAACTGTAATTGGTAACCACAGAATATAGTGGGGAAGTAGGATCACTTACCACCCTCACAAGTGGAGTGGAGATCCTGATTGCAAGACTTGAAGCTAGAAATTGATACTGCTCCTTTTATGGAAGGCACATAATTTTGAGCACCAAAGTTGAAAGATAAGATATTTGAATCTGCCTCTAGATTTGAACCCACCAAAGGCAAAATCAACAGAGTCTGGATGTAGCCATTCATGACATTGCTCCCTTCTAGATTGGCCTGAGGGGGGTATACTTGCGTAAGAACTTGGCATGGACATGGGCAAAAGGACGTCCACTAGAAAAAAGTTTGATGGTGTACTCAGAGCTTCTTTTGAAGGTAACCTCAAGGGGGCCAATCCAAAGGGAATCAAGCTTATGTGCACAACCTCCAACTTGGTGTTGGTAGTAGAGTACATGGTCACCTACTTGGAACTCAGGGAGGGGGGCCCTATTGGCATTATCTGGAGTGATTTCTAAAGTCTTGGTTTTTTAGGCAGTAGTATAGGCAGTGGCTTGAGTGTCAATGATGTGGTTAACTAGTGATTTGATATGCTGTTCAGGATCATCAGAAGAGTCAGCTTCAATCAGAGAAACCCCTAACAGCAAGGGGGTGGTGGCCTCTTGACCATACAACATGGCAAAAGGGGAGAACCCAGTGACTTGGTGTTTACTAAGGCGGTAGGCAAAAAGGGCTGCAGGTAGGTACATGTCCCAATTGGCAGCATCAGAGTAGGCTAGTTTCCTCATGATAGACACTAAGGAGGAGTTGGCCCTTTTAACCATCCCATTGGTCGAGGGGTTGTAGGGAGCAGAGAAGGACTGATGGGATCCCAGCGCTTCTACAACTGATGTGACTAGCCAGGCATTGAAGTTAGAACTGTTATCTGAGAGAAGGACTTGAGGGCACCCATGACAATAGAAAATGTCCTGCAGAAGGAAAGCAGCCGTAGTCTTTGCAGTGATATCTTTAGTAGGCCTGGCCTCAACCCATTTGCTGAAGTGGTCAACAGCCACTAGAATAAACCTACAGCCAGAGCAAGATCAAGGTAATGGACTGACTGCATCTATACTGACAGTATGAAAGGCGTGTTGCAGGGGGACCAATTTGAACTCATGAGCAGAGGTGCGGGGACGTTGGAGCTGGCAATCATGGCATCTTGCAAGTACATCTGGAATTAGCAAGCAAAGATTCTCCCAATAATAGTGTTTCTGTAGCCAGTCATGAGTTTTGGCAATACCACCATGACCGGTATCTTTATGGGCCTGAAGGATGAGAGAGAGACAAAGACTAGGGCGGACATATGGCAAGTATTGATGTTTGACCTTCTTGAATAGCTGTTGGTCTCTGATCAAAGTGTCTTGAGACAACTTCTGTAGAGCTACACGCACTTCTTCTGTTTCACCATTCCATGAGGAAGGATAACCAATTAACTTGTACAACCTATCAGCCTCTGCAAGATGGAGGGTTGGTATGGGCAATTGGGACAGTCCATCAGCGTTCTGGTGTTGTATCCCTGGACGGTGTATCACAGTAAAATTATGCCCTTGCAAGCAGAGATCCCATCTAGCCAACCAACCTTCTGGTTCCTTTAATTGCTGCAGCCATTTGAGGGAGGCATGGTCTGTGACTACATTGAAGTGGGTACCATATATGTAATGACGGAATTGTTTGAAAGCATATAGGACAGCTAGGCACTCTTTTTCAGTAACACTGTAGTTCTTCTCATGTTTGTTTAAAACCCAGGAGATGTATGCAACAGGATGATCAACACCCTCATTGTCTAGCTGGGCAAGGATGGCCCCAATTGCCAGGTCACTTGCATCAGTATAGAGGATGAACTCCTTGTCATAGTCAGAATACACCAGGATAGGGGCCTCTTTAAGTTTTTGCTTTAACATCTCAAAGGCCTGTTGTTGACTGGAAGTCAATTCAAAAGGAACATTACGTAAGAGTTGTACTAGTGGCTTGCTGAGGTCTGCAAAGTTGGGGATAAACTGTCAATAATATCCCATCATCCCTAGGAAGACTTGAACTTCATGTAAATTGGTAGGTGGCAACATCTTTTCAATAGCTTCCACTTTCTTAGACATGGGCCTGATTCCAGTCTGGGTAACCTCATGTCCCAGAAACTCCAGGCGCTCTTTAAAGAAAGCACACTTAGAGGGCTTTAGCTTGAGCCCTGCTTCTTGGATCTTGATAAAGACTTTCTTGAGGTGGGACAAGTGATTGGTAAAGGTAGCACTAAAGACAGTTATGTCATCTAAATAGACCAGGACGCACGAGAGTTTGAGATCACAGAGGATGGAATACATGGCTCTTTGAAAGGTAGCAGGAGCATTACAAAGTCCTTGTGGCATGCAGGTAGGTTCAAACAATTCTTCTGATGTAATGAGAGCAGCCTTCTGTCTATCTTTAGGAGAGAGATCAACCTGCCAATACCCAGAGGCTAAATCCATAGCAGAGAAGAACTTAGACCCCCCAAGGCGTCTGAGAGCATCATCAATGCGAGGTAAGGGGTAAGAGTCCTTCTTAGTCAGGGAATTTAGGTGGCAATAATCCATGACGGTGTGGTGTCTGCCATCCTTTTTCTTAAGGATCAGCAAGGGAGAGGCCCAAGGACTCTGAGAGGGGGCTAGAAGACCAGCATACAGCAACTGCTTGAGCTCTTTGGAGACCTGAGCATCTTCTACTCTACTGCAACAGTATGGCTTAGCATGGAAGGGGGGAGTGTCACCTGTATCAATCTGATGTATGACACCCTTAGCTAGTCCATAGTCAGTGCTGTCTTTAGCAAATATATCTGAAAACTGATCCAACAGAGCAAGAACTTCCTTTTTTTTCACAGGAGAGAGCTGGGGGAAGTCTTCAGCAGTAAAAAGTGATAACACTTGTGGCTCATCTTTAGGTAAGTTAAAATCGCTGAAGGTACCAAATGGATGTAGTGACAATACATCAGCAGCATTAAGGAGACGTTCATGACCTACTACCTGTCCTCTAGATACAGTAATAGACTGGGGGGTCAGGTTAGCCAACAGCAATTGGATGGGTTTTTGTGGGAAATTTCAAGGATGCCAGAGCATATATGAGGTCCTGAATGGCCTAATGATGACAGGGAGTACAACTCCAGGAAGGTGCGTTCAGGCAACTCATAGGAGATTTGAGAGTCCATTATATTTTGGGAACCAGGAGGGATTGTAACAGCTGACGTGGCTAGAAGGGGTACACCCTCAGAAGCATTGCAAGAGGAAGGGGGACGCTTCATGTTGGAGGAGTGGGTGTGATACTTTAGAGTGAAGATGCCAGAAGGATATTCTAACAAGCAGGTTTTTAGGCGTTTTCCAGGGATTCTATTGGGTTCCTCAAAGATAAGCGGGATCTCATAACCAAGGATAGAGAGGTATCCCTCCTTCAGGTTGATGATACCATTATATTCTCGTAGGAACTGGGTCCCAATTAGCAAATCTTAGCTATTGTTCTCAAGGACCACAGCAGGGGCAGCTAAAAGAAGCTTGCCAAATAACATGGGCAGGGAAGAGTAAGCACCAAGAGCTCTGGTCATAGACAATCCAGCTGTCCCATAAGTCTGGTGATAGTTGAGGTCTGGAGCCAGTTTAAGCTTATGGACTAGTTTAGAGGAGACAACATTAACCGGAGATCCTGTATCCAGGACAGCCTTGATCTTAAATTTCTGGATGGATATTTCTATCTGAGTTGTGGTACGCCCAAAGGGAGGAAGGACCATTAAGACAGTTTGTGCTTCAGCTAATTCTTTGTCCCATTTTTCAATCATACACCTTGAACCAGGGAACTTCTTATAGACTGTCTGTAGGGAAGAGCAACGGTGACGTTCTGGAAGATGGCATCAGCTACTTCAGTGGCTTCTTCTGATGATTCTACAAGAACAGGAGCTTGGGTGGCTTGAGTAAGGTATGGACTAGAGACTACTTGTTTAGCCTCTGGGGAAGGCTTGGCTGTAGTAGTTGTTTTACCAGAGCGCAACTTGTAGGGGACTGTGATGGTCTCAGGGACAGCTAGTACAGAATAACCATAGGCCTCCAGGTCTTCTGACTCAGATTTGCTAGCATCTGATTCATCAGATATATTATTTAACAGATGAAGGATGGGAGGAGCCTGAGCAGTAGACCCTGATAACACAACAGACAAGGGGGGAGGAGACTGAGGGTTAGAGTCAACCAAGAGTGTCTCCGCCTCTAGGTTGACGTTGCTTTTCCCGCATGTGACCTGGGGTCAGCCCCTTCAACCTTGGGGTTGTTACACACACAAGAGTGGTGCCCAACCACACCACAGTTATGACATCCTTGGCGCTTAGGCTGGTTTTGGGCATCCATAGTCAAGATGCGCGGAGCACAGGAAGAAGACCCAGAAGAGGAAGCAGCCCATTTTTCCCAAACCACTGTCTCAGAGTGGGTGAGATGCATATCCTACAGGAGAGACTTGATGCTCTTCATGGAAGTAAGAATAGCTTTATGAGCTTTGAAATGAAGACAAAGGAGCTGGTTGACTTTGAGGGCTTGGGTGCATGCAAGATAGGCTTTGTGAGCAGTCAATTGTTTTCTAGTGATTAGTTGTTGACCCTCCATATAGAATCTATCTGCAAACTTGGCTAAAGTTTCCTTTGGTTTAAAGGCTATGTGCATGAAGGCATCTTTCTTGACTTCCAGACTGAGGTCTCCTCCAAACTCATTGATTAATAGTTGCTTCATATCATCCCAGGACATAATAGATGGCAGTTCAGGAACAACTACTTCCTGACAGGTAGGGTGGAGACAGGTTAGGATGTATTCCTTTTTTACCTCATCAGAGGCTCTCCTCATTGCAGTCTCATATATGGTAAGAAACGCGGCTATAGTAGAGGTCTTAGGATCAAACACTTGTTTGAAAGTGGGCTTGAAGCGGGCCTCAGGAATGGGCCCAGTATTATTGTTACTATCTACCATGTTAATGCATGGAGATGAGTTGGTCTCTGATTCAGCAGGGGGCTGAAGGGACTACAATTGACAAACGCTCCCTTCTAGAATGTCTAGGGCTTCACTATTATGGACACCTTTACTTACTGTGGTTGTTATGTTTGTATCTATAGCGTCAAGATGTTGGCCTTGATTTGTGACCACCGTAGATAGTTTGGCAATATGAGAAATCATAGTGGGGCCTACTGATAGACAGGGGGAGAAACGGTCATTTACTGAGTTGATTAGCTCATTAAGCTCCTGAAAGTCTTTATCCATGCTAGTGTGAGCGTCTTTGAGTCCATCCACTTTGTTAGCAATGGCAACCAAATCATTAGCGCAATGGATAAATGATTGCCCATTTATGTCTGGACAACACCCACCAGCAGAAGACTCCTCATGAGTAGCCAAGTCAGTAGTTAAAGAGGCCTGCAACTCAACAAGCTCTTGCTGCAGTTCCTCTACGCGGGTGGTTAGTGTGGCCACTTTAGAATCAGGTTGTGGCAGTGGGGGTGGAGGTCCTTGACTATGAGTTGTCATACGTAGCTCCTTGATGGCATCCCACAAATGCTGTTCTCAACTATCTAACTCATCAGGAGGGGGAGGGGCAGCTGCGGCAGCCTTGGATAATTCTTCAATTTGTGCTTTTAAGTCTTAAATGATGGTGTTAGAAGAAACTCTTTCATTGTTTATGATGTCCTGTAGCCTTGCACCTTCTTACCATAGTGAGGCAGATAACTCTTGCATCTGTGTACTTGTGTAAACCCAAAACTCATTCAGTTGACTCACCAGTTGTTTGAAGTCAGATCATTGTAGATCTAGGGATGAGTCCACCTGGGCCTGCCAGGGTCGTTGCATTTCATGGAATTCTTCCAACCACTCCCACACATACTCAGGTACAGAGTTTTGGATATGATTGAAAGCGGCAAGAAGACGGGTTTGGGTAGAGATATTGTCTTGCTAATTGTCTGAAATAAGCAAGAATAGGGCATGATCCCATTGCTGGTAGGCAACAAACTGATTCCAATGACTTGTCACAGCAGCTTGGAGGTTGGTCATCTCATGCATGTAGAGCCCAAGCATCATCTGGTGGTGGACTAGAGCAGGATGAACAAACTGGGTTACTAGGGAACAAATAGTGTCATATGAGGAGAGGTGAGCTTGAGGGAGATGGTGACTCATAATCAGCTCAAGATAGTTGGTATGTCCCACATGAAGTTGAAGGCTAGGAAGGGCGCCTTCACAGGCTAGTCTAATGGCTACCAACATAATTTGCTCTATATTAGGAGTGTTTAGTTGGTAGGCTGCAAGACGAGGAGTAGTGGTCAAATCAAGGACATACAGAGTAATGGGAGGATTGGAGATATCTTCCTCTATAGGTGGGCTGGTCACTTCTGGCAAGTTGGATTCACAAGGCAACATAAGTGGAGGAAAGGGACCAGCAAAGGTAGTGTTGAATGGGGTAACCAAAGAGCCTGCAGCCCCTGTAGTGAGCACCATTTTTGTTGTGCTCTCGCAAGGTCTCGGCGAGGAGGGCACGGCGGCGGAATCCTAATGGTAGGATTGGGTTTGTACTAAGCCAAACAGTTAGCAGAGAGGAAGCAAGAAGGGGACATTACCTTGTTGCTGCTATTACTAGGCGTGTAATAAATGAACTCCTATAGAGACGTCTAGGGAGGGTGCGCTGAAGTACAAGAGACACACAAAAATAAAAAGTATGTAGAACTTAGATTTTATTGAAAATGAAAATAGGAATATAAACTATAATTGATAACCACAGAATATAGTGGGGAAGTAGGATTAATCACCACTTTCACAGGTGGAGTGGAGATCCTGAACATAAGACTTGAAGCTAGAAATGGACAGCACTTCTTTTATGAAAGGCAAAGAATTTTGAGAGCCAAAGTCAAAAGATAAGAAATTCAAATCTGCTTCTAGATTCAAACCCACCAAAGGCAAAATTGACAGAGTCTGGATGTGGCCATTCACAACAGTGGACACATTAGCTTTATTCTATGATTGTGGTTATAGTATAATTATGGTTCACTCTGAATCTCTTTCCCAAGAATTGGTCAAACAAACTACTTTTGGATGTTGATTTGATAATGAATGTCTCTCTTAAGGCTGATGTTTATCTGTCTGAACACCTCTTGGCTCCTGTTATCCCTGTTATCTCATATTTATCCTGAAAGACCCCCTGTCTTGAAGCCCTGTTCCTGCTGCAACCAGTCTTCTTGAATAAGAAGTTTCTTCTCTGGACAACAAAATTACTTCTACAATACTGGCCCCTGCACCTGTCTCTGACTCTGCATGAAGCTTCTTGTGGTTTGTAGCCAGTACAGCAGTCTCTGCTGCTCATGAGCACTTCCCTCACCTTTCATGTTCTTCTTTCTTTTGAAAAACCCCTGGATTGACCATCCCACAATTTCTCTGGATGATGTCCTGGTGGTACTCTTTACCAGGATGAAAATCAGGCTCTCTGATCCTATTCTTTCTTTCTTACAGTGTCAAGTCTTGATTTTCAAGAGAGGCAGAATGTCATCCTTGACAATTAGAACCTTTACAATGGTTTGGTTCTTATATACTAAGCTAAATGACACAATATTAGAAAAAATGATGCAATGACTTTAATTATAGCTTTAAATTAAATTTATCTTTCTAGATTAAATCAAGTACCCAGATTTTATCTACAAGTGATGCATGCAGAAAAGTTAAGAATCATTTTCACATCTTATACTCTTTAAAATTAGTGCAAAATCAATTAAAATAATGTAACTCTTACTTTTTCCTACTTTTGCATACTTTCACAAAGTTTTAAAATACTAAAATTTTAAGAAATTCATTCAAAAAATATTTTTTGTGGTTTAAAGCTCACTTAAATCTTTTAATTATCCTAAAAAAATTAATTACTACCCTAACCTTAAACCATCATAAAACTTTAAATAATTAAGTTTTTTTTGATAAAATAAACTGTGAAAATATATCTTTTAATCTTAGTTTTAATAATATGAAATAAAATATACATTTTATAGCTAAACATATAATAAATAGTTATTTTAAATTAATCAGGTGTATATTTATAATCAAAGCACTATAATAAATCTGACCTATACTTCTTAAAGTAATTTTGCTTTAATATTCAGTATATTATATGTATTAATATTATTTAACTAATAGAAAGATAAGAGCCTTAGCTTTATTTTGATAGTTTACACTATGTAAAAAAGATTCATTATTTGTTAAGTTATTACTGTTTGAACTCTATCATTTCTAATGAGCTTTTTTTACAAGTATAACTGCAAAGTGCTACAAATTTGCTAGCACGGGTATTAGAAAATCATATAATAGTCAAAATAATGTCCCATATATCTGTCATAATTAGTATATCTTAATAAATTGGTGTTTTAGAAATCCTTAGAGAGACTATTTACCTGTTTTAGACCTGGCTATATCAGTTTTTATTTTAAAGGCTTATTTCAACAGTTGAATATTCTTGCCAATAGGGAACTTATGGAAGTTTTCACAGTATTGTTTATTGTAATATCTTTAGTGCTCTATCTTATATTCCTTTGTAAAAAAAATTAATACTCTATCTTAACAGATTCATTATTCTAATGCCAAAACTAGCAATAAAAATCAATATGCCAGTGTTGAATCAATCATAATATTCTTCTCAAATAAAACCAGTATATAAAATGAAAAATCCATTTAACCCTTACCCAACTAAAGAACCAAAAGGTTGGATTGCAGCTACATAAATATTTCAACCTATCAATCATTTCTTCCAATTTATTAAGAATTTAAGTTATTCTCCTTTTCATTTATAGATGTAACTTAAGGGTTAGTATAAGAAGGTTGAGGTGTATTTGCTGTCACAATTTAGTGGAAAGATGCAGCTTGATGTAAAGATTGAAAGCTTTAGTTTCATCTTTTTAGCTGTGAGCATCCAAGTTTTTTGCAGTTCCAGCTCTTTTCCATTAAAATGTGGTGGGATAATAGTGGAAACGTCAT
>CAKOGF010000424.1:0-10583 GCA_933228935.1 Pemphredon lugubris
CCCGAAGACTTTCCCACCTCCAACTACATCGACTCCCACAGGAAAGCGTACTACAACAAGAACTGGACGAACTGGGAGCTTGCCGGATACTCCGCCCCAAAGTACTCCATTGACAACAAATGTTAGACCCCAATTTAAAACCCCTCCCTGCTTAATTCCCATTAAAGTTAATCGCAACTCTCATTTAAAATGCTTTTTACACAAACACATCAAGGCAATCATTGATCACCAAGACCCCACGTTGCTAGACAAGCCCCCAACGCGAAGACCTCTTCCCAACCCTGGATTTACCAATTGAAACAAACCCCCAATGTAGGAATTCCGCCTGCAGGTCACGATCCTCACTAAGTTGACCACCACATCAACATTCATTCCTTCGGGAGATATAATTTCACCGACCCTCCATGATGATTAGTCCAATGGATTTCACTCGCCATATACACCCCAACTCCAGTAGCGTCAAAGTTGGATAGGCCAACTCTTCAACAAACCTTAACAAGGGGCCAGAAACCGACTTGCATGGCTCTCACTTCCAAGGCATCACAGCCAAGCAACGTCCAATGATTGGATACCGTCCCACGATAAAGGACCTCAGCCATCTGAACATCCCAATGTAGGGCTTGCAACTTCCATATTACGACAGCCAATAGAAGAGCTGCAAATAGTAAGCTTCAACCAAATCAGCACGATAGAGTTAAACCTGTGCCCCATTTTTACTATCACAAATATAAACTATCCAAAACCCATCTGACTTTGGAGCGATGCAACCAAACCCAAGTTCTAGACAGAATCCCAAAAATAAACAATTGATTGGCTACAGCTATACCCTGAGCATGCAGCTCTCCAGGGATAGTAATTTCAAGGCATACACTGCCACTCGATATATCATACAGTTTATAATATCCCAAACCAGGACTCTGGAACAGGCCTGCTTCGGCACAGTATTTCAAATCCAAGCTTTGAAACCAATTGCCATAGCATCCAACTCCCCAAAGCAGAACCATAGTGGCCCAAAATTTATCTGGGCACCAGTATTTCAGAAGAAAGGAATGAAAATCCAAGGACAACCTTTCTTAAAGGTGTAAGCAGGTGCAAAATAAAGATAAGAATACATAAAATAGTTCAACAATAAAAACTGTACTTCAAAAGCATCTGAGAATATAAGATTCACATGAGCCAGCACCTCTCATCCAAACTCACATAGACTATAAAATCAAGAAAATAGAATCTTTTAAGCAGAAAAAATAGTTAAAACAAGTGTTATGGGGTATTGTAACTGTTGTTGCAACCAAAAATGGGTCTTCAGTTGGCACCTTATCTCATGACACACAGGGAGCACTCTCCAAATTGCCCCAGGCCAAGTCCATACTTCCTATTGAGATTGTCAGTGGAACACAGGCCAATACTTCCTAAAATGGGTCAAAATCCATTTGCATTTGAACAAGCCTTGACAAGTTATTCTCACAGATCAAACCTTACCTGGAACATGCCACCCCCTCACTATTCCAATGGCTGTCTTATTGAGTATTTAATCTTCCAAATATGAATAAAGAGTATAACATCTTATTCTCTGTTTTCTTCTTGGACTGCTGTCTT
The DNA here is from genome assembly GCA_933228935.1 of Pemphredon lugubris. Taxonomy (NCBI): domain Eukaryota; kingdom Metazoa; phylum Arthropoda; class Insecta; order Hymenoptera; family Crabronidae; genus Pemphredon; species Pemphredon lugubris. The sequence goes on from CAKOGF010000424.1 coordinate 1,597, forward strand.
CCCCCAACATCTTACTCAACTATAAACTAGTTCAGTTGCAACAGTGGTAGCAGTGGTAGGTTTGATCATCGCTTACCTTCATAAATAAAATTCCCCCAAAGAAATGGCAGAGTTTGCGCCGTATGGCTACTCCCCACCAAGAACCCTTCCTGCCCATTCCCAAGGGGGATATCCCGGAAGGATACATTATATACAAGGATCAGCTTGTGCTTGCCAGTGTGTAAAATGGACTCTGCCTAGGGTAGCATGGCATTAGTGTAACTCCGCCCCAGTCAGACCTGTCCCAACACATGCTAAATCTCCAGCTGGATTCCTTCTTGGTAGGAGTGGAAGGCTCTGTGTCAAGGATCCAACCATGAACGGGCGGCACCCTGTCCTCAGGCATAGGGCAGGATGTTGGACTGGTGGGCAGGGCCCACCACACAATTGGAGCTAACTTAAGGAGGTACAAGAGGGACTTCCCAGCCCACAGCCAGGGACCAGCAGGTGGCACCACAGCGTCCACCACCCCAGTGAGGGTGATGTACATAATGCCAAGCAGCTTGCTGGAAGGGTTGGGCGGGAGGTCGGGAGCAGACATAGGCATGGGCTTAGGGGTGACAGGCGGCTTCATGTCTAATTGCAGGGTGACAGATGGGGGCGTCTAGCGGGTACAGGAGTGCGGGCCGTGGGGTCTTGGGCAGAGTGCAGTTGAGAGGTGATTCCATTACAGGTGGCCTTGGGCAGGATTCCAGAGGGTGTACCTGGGCATATAGAAGGAGTAGACACAGGGGTGACAGGTATGCTAGAGTGTGGGTTAAACTGACAAACTACAAGAATGAAATATGGCAGTATTTTGGAGACCCAATGTCTCATAACCTTTATTAGAAAATGGCAATGATGTCTGGAGTAGGATCCATGGGTTCATATAGCACTCTACTGCCAGATCTCTCATCAGCTAGAGGGATTCTTTCCCAGCATCGGGGGTTCACGGGATGGGAGGGTGGCAAAACTCTGTTGGAGGCACTGGCTATAGAATGATCTTCATTGGCTGGTTCCTGGGGGCAAAGGGTCGCTTCCTTCTGTTCTGAAGTAGCATCTTCAAGGGCGGTCTTCTGGTCTGTAGAGACCCCAGGGCCAGGTCTCTGATTGGTCACAGGGGAGGCCTTCATAACTATAAGACTGGCAGCTGGCATCTTGCTGTCCCCTTTAGGTAGCTTGATTGGATCCTTTTCAGGCATCAAGTTTGGCAGCTCCTTGTCCATATTACCAAATTTAGACATCAAAGGGATCAACATTTGACAGGACTTGATCTTGTTGTTGCATGGGTGGGCTGGCATCTGCTTGTCTATTCTGTCAAGGGTCAGATGGGTGGGCATCTGTTTGTCATTTCTGTCATAGATCAGGCAGGCTGGTGTCTGTTTGTCTAGCCCATCAGAGGTTGGGCGGGATGACGTCTGCTCATTTAATCCATCAGGAGTCAGGCAGGCTGGCATCTTCTTGTCTAATCCATCAGAGGTTGGGCGGGCTGGCGTCTGCTTGTCTAGTCCATTAGGTGTCAGGGAAGTTGGCAAATTGTCATTCCTGACATCATCCTCTTCTTCTCCTGATGTCCCTCCCTCCTGGGTCTTTTTGGCCAGGTATTGCTGGATGGCTTTCCCAGAATTAGCTAGATTATTCAGTGGTTCCCAACTGCTTTCTTCCATGGGGTACCCTTTTCATTTTACATAGTATTGTGGGGTTTGGCGGTGGGTTCTGCTGCCGTGGATGTATTCCACTTTGTATTCTTCTGATTGGCCAGTCTGGATAGGAGGTGGGGCAGACTTGAGTAGCTGGTGGGGAAGCAAGGTCCTGTTTTTCTTGAACAGCAGGGAGCGGTGGAATACATTGTGGATTTTTCATGAAGGGGGTAGGTCTAGTTTGAAGGCAACCTCCCCAATCAGTTTGGTTATCTTATATGGGCCACTCCTTCTGTGGGCCAGTTTGCGACAAGGGACATGGAGGGGAACATTGCGGGAATCTAGGTAGACCTCATCTCCAACTTGCAATAACTGGCCTGGAGTTTGCTTTTGGTCCGCAAATGCCTTGTAGGTTTTCACAGCTTGGTTCAGGTTTGTTAAACAGATAGTCTGAGTTTTGTGTATCTGCTCAACCCAGGTGCGTCTGGCGGGGTTGGTTTCCTTCTCTCCAATCTTGGGGTCTCAAGTGGGGTCAAATCCATAGTTGGCTCTGAATGGCAACATTTCTGTAGAGGTGTGGTCTTTACTGTTATAGGAAAACTGGGCCATAGGGAGCATTTTGACCAATTGTCTTGGTCTGCGTTAGCATAGCATCATAGGTATTGCTCCAATATCTGGTTGACTTGTTTGGTTTGGCCATCTGTCTGTGGGTGGTACAATGTAGATGTACAGCATTTGATTCCTAGGTCCTTCATCACCTGTAACCAGTAGTGGGATGTGAACTGGGGTCCCCTGTCTGTGATGATCTCTGCTGGGGTACCATGTTGAGGGAGTATATTGTCATGGAAGTGCTGGGCAGTCTCTGTGGCAGTACAGTGAGTAGTGGTGGGTACAAAGTAGGACATCTTTGTAAATCTATCCACCATTACCAGGATTGCGTTAAAGGGGCCAGACTGGGGTAGTTCTACTATGTAATCCATAGAGACTGATCTCCATGGTCCAGTGGGAATGTCTAGCGGTCTCAGCAATCCTTCTGGTTTGTTCCGGTGTGTCTTTGTCCTTCCACAGGTCTCACATCCTTTCAGATACATGGCTACATCTTGGTCTATCTTGGGCCAGGTGAAGTTCCGTTTTATGCTCTGCAGTGTCTTGAGTTGTCCTGGGTGTCCAGCCATCTCTGAGTAGTGGTAGTCTCTGAGGACATCAGTATGGGTGCTTCCTTCTGGTACATAGATCCTGTTATGGAGCATCAGAGTGGAGCCTTTCAATGAGTATCTCTTCTTGTAATGTGCGCATTCTAGGAATTTGGAGAGATCAGTAATCATTGACTTGGAGAATTCATCATTGGCTTGTGATTCTAACACTTCTGTTTTGCTGGCTTGTATCTTCAGGTAGTTCAGGTAGATTCCCAGGCTGGCAGAATCAAGGAGGACATGGGTATTGTGGCCACAAGTCTTGGCATTGGTTGGTACCAGATCAGCTCTTCTGCTCAAGGCATCTGGGACTATGTTGACCTTCCCAGGTTTGTAGTCAATAGTCAGGGTGTAGTCAGCTAGTTCCAGGGCCCATCTGGCTTTTCCCTGGTTCAGCTGTTGAGGTTTGAAGAAGTAAACTAAATTCTTGTGGTCAGTTAGAACTTTGACGGGGAGCTCAGTGCAACATAGGTATCTTCTCCAGTGCTTCAGTGTCTGCATGATTGCCAGCATCTCTTTGTTGTATATGGGATAGTTTGATTCAGCTGGTAGCAATTTATTTTAATAATATGCTACAAGTGTAGCATACCATCCCCTCCTTCCTGAAGAAGAACTCCCCCCACCGCAAATTACAAGGTGTCTGTCTCAAGGACAAAAGGCTTGGAGGGATCAGGCATGGCAAGGACTGGGGCTGAGGTAAAGGCAAGCTTCAGAGATTCAAAGGTGGCCGTGCACTCAGGGGACCAAACAAAGGGCACTTTGTCAGAGCAGAGTTGGGTGAGGGGGAGAGTTATCAGAGAAAAATTTTGGATGAAATCTCTGCAGTAGTTTGCCAGACCCAGGAAACTTCTGACGTCCTTCCTGTTCTTGGGCAGTGGCCAACTGATGATTGCATCCACTTTGTCTTTTGCCATGGCAAATCCACCTGTCTTGACCACGTATCCCAGGAATTACACCTCAGGCTGGAAGAATTCACACTTCTTGAGTTTGGCATGGAGACTGGCTTGGGATAGTCTTTCTAGGATGAGGTCCAGGTGGCGTAGGTGTTCTTTGTGAGATTTGCTGTAGATCAAGATGTTGTCAAGATAGGCAACACAGAACTGGTCAATGTATTCTCCTAGCACTGTGTTGATCATTCTCTGGAATGTGCTGGGGGCATTGTATAGTCCAAACGGCATCACCAGGTATATGTAGAGCCCATATCTGGTTTTAAAGGTGGTCTTGTACTTGTCCCCTTCCTTTACGTGGATCTGGTTGAAGGCGTCTCAGAGATCAATATTTGAATAGACCTGTGCTCTGGTGAGTAAATCACACAAGTCATTGGCATTGGTAATGGGGTATCTGTTTTTCACCATAATTTTGTTAATCTTCTGATAGTTTACAAAAGGGTGCATTCCTCCATGCTTTTTTTCCACAAACAGCATGTGTGACAAGCAGGGAGCCTTGGAAACTGATGAATCTCTTTGCCATCATTTCCTCAAGGTAGGTTTTGAGGGCTATTTGTTTGCAGTGATTGCAGCTGTAGATGGGTCCATGACTAGGCTGGGTGTTGGGTAGGAGGTCAATAGCATGATTGTAGATTGAGTGTTTGGGAAGAATTGTGGCTGCGTCCTCACGGAACATGTGTTCCCATTTCTCCAGAGGCGTTGGCAGGCTCCCCTTGCTGGGTTCTAATCTGAGGGTCAGAAGTTTGTTCTCAGGTTCTCCTTCAGGATGTAGGCAAAACAGTATGATGTCATGGCTTTCCTTGTTCCCTACAGTGACTGTCTGGTCACAGTAGTTGAGGATTAAGGCATGTCTGTCAGACCAGGCGTCCCCTAGGATTAAGGGATGGGGAAGGCCTTTCAGCAGTACCAGGGAGGAGGGGTATACATTACTGCCCAATTCCAAGGGAAGCTCCTGTTCACACTTGTATCCAATGTCCTTGGTGCTGTTTCCCATAATAACTTGCAGCTGGTTTGGAGAAGCTGTCAGTCCTAATTCCTGTTCCAGGTCTGTGTCAATGAAGCTTTGGTCAGCTCCTGTGTCAATGAAGGCTTCTAGGTTCCAGGTGATGCTGTTGATTTGGACAGTTATTATGATAAACTTGTAGGTCTGAGAGGGGTGTTTATTTGGGCAAGGGAAGCAGTGGCGGTCTGCTTCTTGGGACAGGCCCTAGTTAGGTGTCCTGCTTCATGGCGGTGGAAGCATAATCCCTCGTGGTAGTGTCTTTGGAGCTCTTCAGGGGTCATTCTGGCTCTACTTGGTGTGGGGGTGCAACTGGGTTGGAATAGCATAGATCTGGCATTATACTGGTTCATGCTGAGGCCTTGGCACAACAAGACCAACTCATCTAGACTGAGCGAGGTCAGGTGGTGTTTGAGCAAGTCCTTCATGGCCAATTTGACTCCCTTGCAGAAGATGATAGAGGCTAGTTTGTCTTCAAGCTGGGTGCGGGTCTTTAGTTTGAGTAACTCATCAATGTACACTTGGATGGGATGTACTCCTTGTTGTATCTCTAGTAAGGAGTTCAAGGCGTAGTATCTGGTGTTGTGGTCTTCTCCAGTGGCCATTAGTTCATCTTCAAACTTAGCGTAGTCCAAGCAGAATTCTACGTCTTTGGACGTGGCTTTGCCAAACCAGTCAAGGGCATCTCCAGAGAGCATGGAGGCCACCCCTAAAACCTTTTCAGTGTCACTGGTATAGGAGGAGACGTTGGCTTGGAAGTGTAGGCAAAGCACTGGCATGGCGCATCTGGCCTCCTCAAGGGTGAGCTTCCCCATCTGGGGCATCTCTACCTTGGTGACGGACTGGTTGACTATCACATTCTGCACTTGTGAAGAAGGGGCCTTGGTGTGTTCAGCATGGGTCTCAGGGTCTTTGGGGTCTATCTGGTTTGGTTTCTTCCATACAGAGGAGAGCAGGTTCTTGGTCATCTTAAGGGTGTAATAAGTGATTATCATAATCAAAAACATACAAGATGCCCCAAGAATAATCAACATCTTGGGGCTCAGGTTACCAGGGTTTAAGTAGATTGCCATAATGTCAGGGATGCAACCATGAACAGGCAGCATCCTGTCCCCAGGCACAGGGTGGGACGTCAGACTGGCAGGAAGGGCCCACCATATGATTGGAGCTAACTTAAGGAGGTACAAGAGGGACTTTCCGGCCCACAACCAGGGGCTAGCAGGTGGCACAACAGTGTCTACCACCCCGGTGAGGGTGATATATACAATGCCAAGCAGCTTGCTGGAAGGGTCAGGCGGGAGGTTGGGTGCAGGCATGGGCTTAGGGGTGACAGGTGGCTCCATGTCTAATTGTTGAGTGACAGATGGGGGCACCTAGCGGGTACAGGAGTGCAGGTTGTGGGGTCTTGGGCAGAGTGCAGTTGAGAGGTGATTCCACTATAGGTGGCCTTGGGCAAAATTCTGGTGGGTGTTTCTGGGCATTCTAGAAGGGTAGGTGCAGGTCCAGTGGGTACGCTAGGGTGCTGGTTAAACTGACAAACTACAAGAATGAAATATGGCAGCATTTGGGAGAACCAATGCCTCATAACCTTTATTTGAAAATGGCAATGAGGTCTGGAGTAGGGTACATGGGTTCATATAGGACCCTACTGCCATATTTCTCATCAGCCAGAGGGATTTTTCCCAGCATTAAAAATTCACAGGATGGGAGGGCGGCAGAACTCTGTGGGTGGCACTAGATATGAGATGGCATTCATTGGCTGGTTCCTTGGGGCAAATGGTTGATTACTTCTGTTTTTGAGCCATATTTTCAAGGGCGGTCTTGTAGTCCATAGAGATCCCAGGTTCAGGTCTCTGATTGGTCACAGAGGAGGCCTTTAGAACTATCAGACTAGCAGTTGGTGTCTTGCTGTCTCTTTTAGGTGGCCTAAGTAGATCCTTTTCAAGCATCAAGTTTGGCAGCTCCTTGTCCACAATACCAAATTTAGACATTGAAGGGATCAACATTTGACAGGACTTGATCTTGTTGTTGCATGGATGGGCTGGCATCTGCTCATTTATTCTGCCAGGGGTTGGACAGGTGGGCATCTGTTTGTCTAACTCATCATGGATTGGGCGGGATAGCATCTGCTTGTTTAATCCATCGGGAGTCGGGTGGGCTGGTATTTTCTTGTCTAATCCACCAGAGGTTGGGTGGGCGGGTGGGCTGGTGTCTGCTTGTCTAGTCCATTAGGTGTTGTGGAAGCTTGCAAATTGTCATTCCTAACACAATGGTGTAGGCTTCTAAGTATATCCAATTGAGATGAGCAAGCTACTCCATGATAATATTTTTGTTTGAGTCACAGAGGAAGGATCCTACAATTTCTGAGCTGGCAAACTAGATTTCGACCAATTTTCTGTCAAAATCATACAGCTAGAAACCACAAGGACCTCCTCTTTTAACCCAAAAGTACTGGAAATACAGGTTCTACTAGATGAGTATAAGGAGGTGTTCAGCAAAATGATAGAAAAACTTCCCCTGCCACAAGAAATCCAGCACATGGTACAGCTACAGAGAAAACTGCCCAAGGCATGCCCCTGTATTGTCTCACACCCAAAGAAGATGAGACCCTGCAACAACACCTTGTAGATGCACTTGACAAAGGGTTTATCCATCCCTCCCTGTCTCCTTATGGAGCTGCAGTTTTCTTCATAGCCAAAAAAGATGGTTCTTTACAATTGGTTATGGACTACTGCACACTCAACAAAGTCACTATCAAAAATAAGTACCTGTTACCCCTAATCAATGACCTCTTTGATACACTTGCTGGTACATCAGTCTTTAGAAAGATTGACCTCACCGTGGGGTACAACCAGGTATGCATTGCCCTGGGGACAAGGCCAAAACTGCTTTCAGAACACGTTATGGCTCATTTGAGTGCTGTGTGATGAACTTGGGCATGGCCAATACCCCTTCTACTTTTGCCATGTTAATGAACCAGGACTGCAAAAAGTTAATTAACAAGTGTGTTGTCATGTATCTGGAGATATCATTGTATTCAGCACGTCATCTCAGCAACACCTTGAACACCTGCATGAGGTCCTGGAGACCCTTCAAAAACACCAACTCAAAGCTAAACCCTCAAAATGTGAGTTCCTCCAGACAAGCTACTATTATTGGGTCACATCATCTTGCCAACCGGTATCAAGCCTGACTCCACCAAAGTTGCCGCCATCACCAAGATGCCCCCACCTACCAACAGTAGCCAGGTGAGGACATTCCTTGGAATGGTTGTGTATGTGCACAAGTTCATTCCAAACTGTGGGGAGCTGATTGCCCTGTTGATCAAGTTGCTGAATACAAAGAAAAAGTTTGTGTGGATGCCCACCAGAGACCAAGCCTTCAAAAAACTCAAACACAGTCTGACAACTGCTCCAGTGCTCCAGTTCTCCAACTGCCACTGTCAGTACAAGCTAGAAACTGATGCCTCCAACCGTGCTGTGGGGGGGGGTCCTGAGAGTGGAAACCAATGATGACACCTTCCTTCCAGTAGCCTATGAGTCAAGAAAACTCACTAACACTGAGCAAAGATATCCCATCCAAAAAAAGGAATTGGCTGCCATAGTACATTGCATTGAGAAATGGCATTGCTACCTTGAGGGTGCAACCCATCCTCCCTGGGTGTTGACCAATCACAAGTCCCTACAATACTTCAATGTCAGGGTAAAATGGAGAGATAGCTTGCCGTAATCAATCAAATGGGGAATATACAACCAAATGAGGAGGACATTGCCCAGAAGCAGGAGGCAATGCATTTTTACTCTTAAATGATAGCCCTTAAGGATGAAGTATAGCATAGTACAAAGCCTTACTATGAGTAGATATAATAGAAACACTCTGAATCAACTCCCAGTCAATGAATCCACGGCGTAGATTGGCTCACACTCAATATTGTGAGCTTCTGGAACCAGTTCAGAAGCTTGAGGCAAGTTTCCAAGTTTCTAGATGACAGAAGAGATGAATCTAATAATCTTGTTATTACAAATCTGATGGGGAGATATTGTAGTAAAGGAATCATTGAGTAATATGTTTATTTGGAATGGAAAATATCAAACTACTAGAGTAGTTTGCTGGGAATGATTATTACTTAAAGCCTTTGGGAACATCTTGATGAGATGGCCTCCTTGCCATTGGTATCTAGACAGCTTAC
>CAKOGF010000425.1:0-10572 GCA_933228935.1 Pemphredon lugubris
AATTTATATTTTTCAATTTATATATATATATACATTCATAAATTAATAATATATATATAAATATAAATATTTAATTAATTTATAAATTTTATATATATATATACATTTATAAATATATATATAATTTATAAATATATATATATATATAATTTATAAATATATTATTAATTTATAAATATATATATATATATATATTATAAATTTTTTATCTAATTTATATATTTAGTATTAATATTTATACTATTTATTAATATATAAATATTTATTAATATATAAATATTTAATATATTTGAATAGGTATATAAATACCTTTATAATTATTATATATATAATAATTATTAGATTAATTAATATAATGATTTATTGCTTAATAATATATTTAAATATATTACATATCCATAATTCTTTTTATCTTACTTATTAATTTATCTATTATTATTAATTTAAAAATCATTAGAATACAATATGTAATTATTAATTATGACCTACAAATTATTAATTATTAAATTTATAATATTATATAGGTTATTATATATTTATAAATATATAATAATTTATATTTTTCAATTTATATATATATATACATTCATAAATTAATAATATATATATAAATATAAATATTTAATTAATTTATAAATTTTATATATATATATACATTTATAAATATATATATAATTTATAAATATATATATATATAATTTATAAATATATATATAATTTATAAATATATATATATATATATATATGATTTATAAATATATTATTAATTTATAAATATATATATATATTATAAATTTTTTATCTAATTTATATATTTAGTATTAATATTTATACTATTTATTAATATATAAATATTTATTAATATATAAATATTTAATATATTTGAATAGGTATATAAATACCTTTATAATTATTATATATATAATAATTATTAGATTAATTAATATAATGATTTATTGCTTAATAATATATTTAAATATATTACATATCCATAATTCTTTTTATCTTACTTATTAATTTATATATTATTATTAATTTAAAAATCATTAGAATACAATATGTAATTATTAATTATGACCTACAAATTATTAATTATTAAATTTATAATATTATATAGGTTATTATATATTTATAAATATATAATAATTTATATTTTTCAATTTATATATATATATACATTCATAAATTAATAATATATATATAAATATAAATATTTAATTAATTTATAAATTCTATATATATATATACATTTATAAATATATATATAATTTATAAATATATATATATATAATTTATAAATATTTATTAATTTATATATATATATACAAATATTAAATTTATATATTAAAAAAAAAAACCTCATTTGAGTATATTTATAGATTTATGTTATTTATTTAAAATTTCATATATTAAATAATTAATTTAATATTTATTGATTAATAATTGGTCTATTAATTAAATATTTAAATTATAATTAAAATTTGAAATTTTTGAATATGAGGAAATATGAATAGTGTAAAAATATGAGTAGAATGGATAAGGCGAAAATTTCACGCACTATATAAATAAAAAAAAATGAAACCTTTTTAAAATTTGAAATTTTTTGAATATGAGAAAATATGAATAGTGTAAAAATATGAGTAGAATAGATAAGGCGAAAATTTCACACACTATATAAATAAAAAAAATGAAACCTTTTTAAAATTTGAAATTTTTTGAATATGAGAAAATATGAATAGTGTAAAAATACGAGTAGAATAGGTAAGGCGAAAATTTCACGCACTATATAAATAAAAAAAATGAAACCTTTTTAAAATTTGAAATTTTTTGAATATGAGGAAATATGAATAGTGTAAAAATACGAGTAGAATAGGTAAGGCGAAAATTTCACGCACTATATAAATAAAAAAAAAATGAAACCTTTTTAAAATTTGAAATTTTTGAATATGAGAAAATATGAATAGTGTAAAAATATGAGTAGATTAGGTAAGGCGAAAATTTCACGCACTATATAAATAAAAAAAAAAATGATATGCCTGAATAAAAGGATTATTTTGATAGAATAAATTATATATTAATTTAATATTTTCATTAATTGGCTATAGTTTAATTACTTAGGGAATAATTGGCTATAGTTTAATTACTTAGGGAATAATTGGCTATAGTTTAATTACTTAGGGAATAATTGGCTATAGTTTAATTACTTAGGGAATAATTGGCTATAGTTTAATTACTTAGGGAATAATTGGCTATAGTTTAATTACTTAGGGAATAATTGGCTATAGTTTAATTACTTAGGGAATAATTGGCTATAGTTTAATTACTTAGGGAATAATTGGCTATAGTTTAATTACTTAGGGAATAATTGGCTATAGTTTAATTACTTAGGGAATAATTGGCTATAGTTTAATTACTTAGGGAATAATTGGCTATAGTTTAATTACTTAGGGAATAATTGGCTATAGTTTAATTATTTAGGGAATAATTGGCTATAGTTTAATTATTTAGGGAATAATTGGCTATAGTTTAATTATTTAGGGAATAATTGGCTATAGTTTAATTATTTAGGGAATAATTGGCTATAGTTTAATTATTTAGGGAATAATTGGCTATAGTTTAATTATTTAGGGAATAATTGACTATAGTTTAATTATTTAGGGAATAATTGGCTATAGTTTAATTATTTAGGGAATAATTGACTATAGTTTAATTATTTAGGGAATAATTGACTATAGTTTAATTACTTAGGGAATAATTGACTATAGTTTAATTATTTAGGGAATAATTGGCTATAGTTTAATTACTTAGAGAATAATTGGCTATAGTTTAATTATTTAGAGAATAATTGGCTATAGTTTAATTATTTAGGGTATAATTGGCTATAGTTTAATTACTTAGGGAATAATTGGCTATAGTTTAATTACTTAGGGAATAATTGGCTATAGTTTAATTATTTAGGGTATAATTGGCTATAGTTTAATTATTTAGAGAATAATTGGCTATAGTTTAATTATTTAGGGTATAATTGGCTATAGTTTAATTACTTAGGGAATAATTGGCTATAGTTTAATTACTTAGGGAATAATTGGCTATAGTTTAATTATTTAGGGTATAATTGGCTATAGTTTAATTATTTAGGGAATAATTGGCTATAGTTTAATTATTTAGGGTATAATTGGCTATAGTTTAATTATTTAGAGAATAATTGGCTATAGTTTAATTATTTAGGGTATAATTGGCTATAGTTTAATTATTTAGGGTATAATTGGCTATAGTTTAATTATTTAGGGTATAATTGGCTATAGTTTAATTATTTAGAGAATAATTGGCTATAGTTTAATTATTTAGGGAATAATTGGCTATAGTTTAATTATTTAGGGTATAATTGGCTATAGTTTAATTATTTAGGGTATAATTGGCTATAGTTTAATTATTTAGAGAATAATTGGCTATAGTTTAATTATTTAGGATATAATTGGCTATAGTTTAATTATTTAGAGAATAATTGGCTATAGTTTAATTATTTAGAGAATAATTGACTATAGTTTAATTATTTAGAGAATAATTGGCTATAGTTTAATTATTTAGGATATAATTGGCTATAGTTTAATTATTTAGGGAATAATTGGCTATAGTTTAATTATTCAAGGAATAATTGGCTATAGTTTAATTACTTAGGGAATAATTAGCTATAGTTTAATTATTCAAGGAATAATTGGCTATAGTTTAATTATTTAGGGAATAATTAGCTATAGTTTAATTATTCAAGGAATAATTGACTATAGTTTAATTATTTAGGGTATAATTGGCTATAGTTTAATTATTTAGGGAATAATTGGCTATAGTTTAATTATTCAGGGAATAATTGACTATAGTTTAATTATTTAAGGAATAATTAACTATAGTTTAATTATTTAGGGAATAATTAGCTATAGTTTAATTATTCAAGGAATAATTGACTATAGTTTAATTATTTAGGGTATAATTGGCTATAGTTTAATTATTTAGGGAATAATTGGCTATAGTTTAATTATTCAGGGAATAATTGACTATAGTTTAATTATTTAAGGAATAATTAACTATAGTTTAATTATTTAGGGAATAATTGGCTATAGTTTAATTATTTAGGGTATAATTAGCTATAGTTTAATTATTTAGGGAATAATTGGCTATAGTTTAATTATTTAGGGAATAATTAGCTATAGCTTAATTATTTAGGGAATAATTAGCTATAGTTTAATTATTTAGAGAATAATTAGCTATAGTTTAATTATTTAGGGAATAATTGGCTATAGTTTAATTATTCAGAGAATAATTGGCTATAGTTTAATTATTCAGAGAATAATTGGCTATAGTTTAATTATTTAGGAAATAATTAGCTATAGTTTAATTATTTAGGGAATAATTAGCTATAGTTTAATTATTTAGGGAATAATTGGCTATAGTTTAATTATTCAAGGAATAATTGGCTATAGTTTAATTATTCAGGGAATAATTAGCTATAGTTTAATTATTTAAGGAATAATTAGCTATAGTTTAATTATTCAAGGAATAATTGGCTATAGTTTAATTATTTAGGGAATAATTGGCTATAGTTTAATTATTCAAGGAATAATTGGCTATAGTTTAATTATTCAGGGAATAATTAGCTATAGTTTAATTATTTAAGGAATAATTAGCTATAGTTTAATTATTCAAGGAATAATTGGCTATAATTTAATTATTTAGGGAATAATTAGCTATAATTTAATTATTTAGGGAATAATTAGCTATAGTTTAATTATTCAAGGAATAATTGGCTATAGTTTAATTATTTAGGGAATAATTAGCTATAGTTTAATTATTTAGGGAATAATTGACTATAGTTTAATTATTTAGGGAATAATTAGCTATAATTTAATTATTTAGGGAATAATTAGCTATAGTTTAATTATTTAGGGAATAATTGACTATAGTTTAATTATTTAGGGAATAATTAGCTATAGTTTAATTATTTAGGGAATAATTAGCTATAGTTTAATTATTTAAGGAATAATTAGCTATAGTTTAATTATTCAAGGAATAATTGGCTATAGTTTAATTATTTAGGGAATAATTAGCTATAATTTAATTATTTAGGGAATAATTAGCTATAGTTTAATTATTCAAGGAATAATTGGCTATAGTTTAATTATTTAGGGAATAATTAGCTATAGTTTAATTATTTAGGGAATAATTGACTATAGTTTAATTATTTAGGGAATAATTAGCTATAATTTAATTATTTAGGGAATAATTAGCTATAATTTAATTATTTAGGGAATAATTAGCTATAATTTAATTATTTAGGGAATAATTAGCTATAGTTTAATTATTTAGGGAATAATTAGCTATAGTTTAATTATTTAGGGAATAATTAGCTATAATTTAATTATTTAGGGAATAATTAGCTATAATTTAATTATTTAGGGAATAATTAGCTATAATTTAATTATTTAGGGAATAATTAGCTATAATTTAATTATTTAGGGAATAATTAGCTATAGTTTAATTATTTAGGGAATAATTAGCTATAGTTTAATTATTTAGGGAATAATTAGCTATAGTTTAATTATTTAGGGAATAATTAGCTATAGTTTAATTATTTAGGGAATAATTAGCTATAGTTTAATTATTTAGGGAATAATTAGCTATAGTTTAATTATTTAGGGAATAATTAGCTATAGTTTAATTATTTAGGGAATAATTAGCTATAGTTTAATTATTTAGGGAATAATTAGCTATAGTTTAATTATTTAGGGAATAATTAGCTATAATTTAATTATTTAGGGAATAATTAGCTATAATTTAATTATTTAGGGAATAATTAGCTATAGTTTAATTATTTAGGGAATAATTAGCTATAGTTTAATTATTTAGGGAATAATTAGCTATAGTTTAATTATTTAGGGAATAATTAGCTATAGTTTAATTATTTAGGGAATAATTAGCTATAGTTTAATTATTTAGGGAATAATTGACTATAGTTTAATTATTTAGGGAATAATTAGCTATAATTTAATTATTTAGGGAATAATTGACTATAGTTTAATTATTTAGGAAATAATTAGCTATAATTTAATTATTTAGGGAATAATTAGCTATAGTTTAATTATTTAGGGAATAATTGGCTATAGTTTAATTATTCAAGGAATAATTGGCTATAGTTTAATTATTCAAGGAATAATTGGCTATAGTTTAATTATTTAGGGAATAATTGACTATAGTTTAATTATTTAGGGAATAATTGACTATAGTTTAATTATTTAGGGAATAATTAGCTATAATTTAATTATTTAGGGAATAATTAGCTATAGTTTAATTATTTAGGGAATAATTAGCTATAGTTTAATTATTTAGGGAATAATTAGCTATAGTTTAATTATTTAGGGAATAATTAGCTATAATTTAATTATTTAAGGAATAATTAGCTATAGTTTAATTATTTAGGAAATAATTAGCTATAGTTTAATTATTTAGAGAATAATTAGCTATAGTTTAATTATTTAGGAAATAATTAGCTATAGTTTAATTATTTAGAGAATAATTAGCTATAGTTTAATTATTTAGGAAATAATTAGCTATAGTTTAATTATTTAGAGAATAATTAGCTATAGTTTAATTATTTAGGAAATAATTAGCTATAGTTTAATTATTTAAGGAATAATTAGCTATAGTTTAATTATTTAGGAAATAATTAGCTATAGTTTAATTATTTAGGAAATAATTAGCTATAGTTTAATTATTTAGGGAATAATTAGCTATAGTTTAATTATTTAGGGAATAATTAGCTATAGTTTAATTATTTAGGGAATAATTAGCTATAGTTTAATTATTTAGGGAATAATTAGCTATAGTTTAATTATTTAGGGAATAATTAACTATAGTTTAATTATTTAGGGAATAATTAGCTATAGTTTAATTATTTAGGGAATAATTAGCTATAGTTTAATTATTTAAGGAATAATTAGCTATAGTTTAATTATTTAGGAAATAATTAGCTATAGTTTAATTATTCAGGGAATAATTAGCTATAGTTTAATTATTTAGGGAATAATTAGCTATAGTTTAATTATTTAGGGAATAATTAGCTATAGTTTAATTATTTAGAAAATAATTAGCTATAGTTTAATTATTTAAGGAATAATTAGCTATAGTTTAATTATTTAGGGAATAATTAGCTATAGTTTAATTATTTAAGGAATAATTAGCTATAGTTTAATTATTTAGGAAATAATTAGCTATAGTTTAATTATTCAGGGAATAATTAGCTATAGTTTAATTATTCAGGGAATAATTGGCTATGGTTTAATTATTTAAGGAATAATTAGCTATAGTTTAATTATTTAGGAAATAATTAGCTATAGTTTAATTATTTAGAGAATAATTAACTATAGTTTAATTATTTAGGAAATAATTAGCTATAGTTTAATTATTTAAAGAATAATTATCTATAGTTTAATTATTTAGAGAATAATTAGCTATAGTTTAATTATTTAGGAAATAATTAGCTATAGTTTAATTATTTAAGGAATAATTAGCTATAGTTTAATTATTTAGGAAATAATTAGCTATAGTTTAATTATTTAGAGAATAATTAGCTATAGTTTAATTATTTAGGAAATAATTAGCTATAGTTTAATTATTTAAAGAATAATTAGCTATAGTTTAATTATTTAGGGAATAATTAGCTATAGTTTAATTATTTAGGGAATAATTAGCTATAGTTTAATTATTTAGGAAATAATTAGCTATAGTTTAATTATTTAGAGAATAATTAGCTATAGTTTAATTATTTAGGAAATAATTAGCTATAGTTTAATTATTTAGAGAATAATTAGCTATAGTTTAATTATTTAGGAAATAATTAGCTATAGTTTAATTATTTAAGGAATAATTAGCTATAGTTTAATTATTTAGGAAATAATTAGCTATAGTTTAATTATTTAGAGAATAATTAGCTATAGTTTAATTATTTAGGAAATAATTAGCTATAGTTTAATTATTTAAAGAATAATTGGCTATAGTTTAATTATTTAGGAAATAATTAGCTATAGTTTAATTATTTAAAGAATAATTGGCTATAGTTTAATTATTTAGGGAATAATTAGCTATAGTTTAATTATTTAGGGAATAATTAGCTATAGTTTAATTATTTAGGGAATAATTAACTATAGTTTAATTATTTAGGGAATAATTAACTATAGTTTAATTATTCAGGGAATAATTAGCTATAATTTAATTATTTAGAAAATAATTAGCTATAGTTTAATTATTTAGGGAATAATTAGCTATAGTTTAATTATTTAGGGAATAATTAGCTATAGTTTAATTATTTAGGGAATAATTAGCTATAGTTTAATTATTTAGGGAATAATTAGCTATAGTTTAATTATTTAGGGAATAATTAGCTATAGTTTAATTATTTAGGGAATAATTAGCTATAGTTTAATTATTTAGGAAATAATTAGCTATAATTTAATTATTTAGGGAATAATTAGCTATAGTTTAATTATTTAGGGAATAATTAGCTATAGTTTAATTATTTAGGGAATAATTAACTATAGTTTAATTATTTAGGAAATAATTAGCTATAATTTAATTATTTAGGGAATAATTAGCTATAGTTTAATTATTTAGGGAATAATTAACTATAGTTTAATTATTTAGGAAATAATTAGCTATAGTTTAATTATTTAGGGAATAATTAGCTATAGTTTAATTATTTAGGAAATAATTAGCTATAGTTTAATTATTTAGGAAATAATTATCTATAGTTTAATTATTTAGAGAATAATTGGCTATAGTTTAATTATTTAAGGAATAATTAGCTATAGTTTAATTATTTAGGAAATAATTAGCTATAGTTTAATTATTTAGGAAATAATTAGCTATAGTTTAATTATTTAGAGAATAATTGGCTATAGTTTAATTATTTAAGGAATAATTAGCTATAGTTTAATTATTTAGGAAATAATTAGCTATAGTTTAATTATTTAGGAAATAATTAGCTATAGTTTAATTATTTAGAGAATAATTAGCTATAGTTTAATTATTTAGGAAATAATTAGCTATAGTTTAATTATTTAGAGAATAATTAGCTATAGTTTAATTATTTAGGAAATAATTAGCTATAGTTTAATTATTTAGGAAATAATTAGCTATAATTTAATTATTTAGGAAATAATTAGCTATAGCTTAATTATTTAGAAAATAATTAACTATAGTTTAATTACTTAGGGGATAATTGGTTATAGTTTAATTATTTAGGGAATAACTAGTTACTAAATTATTAAACTATAATTCAAATTTAATTTTTGTTTAATTTTTAATTAATTCATTATAAATTTATATAAAATTTATTTTGAATTTATTTTAAATAAATGATAATCTTAGGTAATAAAATTATTTAATTTATAAACGTTAATAATAGAAATTGAATTTAATATTAGAAAAATTTAGTGCCAGCATTAGCGGTTACACTATCTAATAAAATTAAAATCTTATTAAAAATAATTATTTTTTATATTTATATACCCCCAATTTAAATTTTTTTGTGAAAAATAAATTTAAATTAATCTATTTAAATAAAATAATTATAAAATTTTAAATAAAACTAAGATTAGATACCCTACTATAAAAATCAAATTAATTTATTAGTTATTAAATGTAAAATCATTAAAATTAAAAGATTTGGCGGTAATTCAATTTTAATAAAGGAATATGTAATATAAATGATAATCCACGATAAAATCAACTTAAATAACCTTTATGTATTGTTGTTTTTAAAATATTTTTTAATAAATATTTAAAATTTAATTATTTAAATCAATTCAAATCAAAATGTAGGATATTTAAGAAAATTATGTATTATAATTTATTAATAAAAAAATTTTAATATTAATTTATTTTAATATTTATTAGTAAAATAAAAAAATTATTTTATTTGAATAAAATTTTGAATTATGTACAAATTGCCCGTCACTCTCTACCATGAGATAAGTCGTAACAAAGTAAAAGTACTGGAAAGTGTTTTTAGGTTAAAAATTTAGTTTATATAAAATTTTTCAGTTACATTGAAAAGAATTTTTAATTAAAAATTTTTAATTTATCTATTTTAAATATATTTAATTACTATTTATTATATATATATCTCAAAATAAATAGTAATTAAATGTCCTTAAAAGACAAATTTAATTATTTAATAAATAATTAAATTTATTTATTTAAAAGACATTTAACTACTATTTTTTAAATTAAAATATTAAATTAAAATTTTAACTTAAAAAGTTTATTTAAATTTGCAATTTAATATTTTATATAAATTATAAAATTTATATTTAATAGATATATCTATTCCTTTAAAAATCAAAATTTTACATGCTTTAACATTAAAATATATAAATTAATTAAATATTTATTTTCAAATAATAAAATTAAAATATATTTATCTTCTTATTTAAAAAATTAATTGAATTTAACATTTTATTTATAAGAATAATACCTTTATTTTTTAATAACTTAATTATAATTTGATTATTTATAGAAATAAGT